>ML254568.1:807-16269 GCA_005239495.1 Nicotiana undulata | reverse complement strand
ATAGCCAACCTCACACCTACTCACGAAACCCCGAAAGCGAGCCTCCATTTCATCCCGCTCTAATACGATGTGTGACATTCGTCAATCTCACCATTACCTTGGATAATATGTCTGAGGTACTTGAAAACTCCCCTTCTTAGGGATGACTTGTGAATCCAGCTTCACTTTGATGCCCGTATCATCGGTCACATCGTTGAACTTGCATTCCAAGTACTCTGTTTTAGTCATGCGCATCTTGAAACCTTTTGACTCCAGGGTTTGTCTCCAATCCTCCAGCCTCGCGTTAACACCACCTCACGTCTCGTCAATTAATACTATATCATTCTCTAATAACATGTACCATGGAACCTCCTCTTGAATGTGCCACGACAGAATATCCATCACTAAGGCAAATAAAAACGGACTAAATGTGGATCCCTGATGCAAGCCCATCCCGACAGGAAAGTGTTCTGAATCCCCTCCCACCGTCCTAACCCGGTCTTAACACCATCATACATATCCTCGATCACCCTAGTATAAGCTACAGGCACACCTCTAACCTCCAAATACCTCCAAAGAACCCCCCTTGGAACCTTGTTATAAGCTTTTTCTAGGTCAATAAACACCATGTGTAAGTCTTTCTTCTTATCCCTATGTTGCTCCACTAGCCTCCTGATAAGGCGAATGGCTAACTCTAGTGAATTCTTAACAATTCATGCTAGCTATAATATAGCTGAAGGAAGTAGAAAAGGCATCAAGTAAGAGTCTAAGAGTAAGAAATTATTACTATATGTGTTCCAATTTATGTGAACTTGTTTGACTCGGAACGGAGTTTAAGAAAAAATGAAGACATTTGGAATTTGTGGTCCTAAACAAGTCAAAAATGGTCCACTACTTGTATGGTTATAAAAGCTTCTCATTTAGTGTAGAATTGGAAGTTTAAGCTAAATTGTTTTCAAATTTCGAAAGGGGTCATTCTTTTTGTAACAGACCAAAAAGGAAATAGATTCACATAAACTGAAACGGAGGGAGTAACAATTAAAAGTAATAAACCTGAATATTTCAGCATTCTAAAACTTAGCAACTATTATCTAGTATTTAGGGGATGAATAGTACTTGAAAACCAAGTGATTGCTCTACACAAGAGAAAAGATAATGCTTTTGTATTACGCATGCAGGGGATTATCCAAACTAGTACATGCCAAGATATGAACCTTTAGAACAGATTTTGGTGATGGACGGGTTGCTTCAGATTATGAAATGAGAGAAGTCCCAAAAAAATAAATCAAAAAGACCTAACCGTAACGATTCAACCGGTTGTCAAGAATTCACTAGACCTACCAGAATACTTTTGTTCCCCTATTAATAGATGTGTTATAACTTGCATGTATGGTTATTTCGGGTCCCGGGAGGTTCAGGAGTGATCTGGAATACTTAATCCCTAGCTAGAGGCTTAAAGTTAAGAGAGTTGACCAAAGTTAACATTTTGGGTAAATATACTCGGCATCTTGATTTGAAAGTTCATATAGGTTCATATGATGATTATGGACTTGTACGTATATACCGGTTAGGACCAGAGGGGCTCGGGGGCAAATCGACACTGTTGAATGAAAATTGAAAGTTTAAGGCCCATAACCTTGACTCGAGAGTTGACTTTGTGTTGCAACATTTTTATTTGTGTTTTCAGCCTTTGGAGACGTCCATATAGAGTATTTGGACTTGTCGGGATGGTTTGGAGGGGAACCGAGTGAGTTTTGGCGCATTTGGAGCAAGTTTTTGAAAGATTTGATGTGCCGAAACATAGTTTTCAGCACTTGACCTAACTTTATGAGATAACTTATCGCAATCTATAGAGAATTTGGAGATTGATCCAAAAATGAAAAGTGTATCCCTCTGAATCTAGTTTCAAGAAATTCAAATTGTTCGTCATCTGACATCTGCACGAAAAGTTATGATTAAAGTTATGATTGTTTTAATAAAGTAAGGGTAAATTAGCACTAAAAATCTCTGCACCTTGTCTATATAACCTCATTTAGTACTTGGACTTTATTTTATCATTTTGGAAGCTAGTGGACTCGGAATGAGGCGATTTTTTAAGAGATTTTTACGTAAGACGATTGGCAAGTGGTTCTCACTCAAATTTATGATTATGACATGAATCTATCATCGGTTTTTCCTTAGAATCAAGGATTCAAAAGGGAAAATGGATTTTTAACTTGAAAGTTAAAAAATGTATTTTGGGGTTTTGAATACTGATTTGCACTCGGAGTTGGAAACTATCCGGGTTTTGACCACGTAGGCCAAGGTTGACTTTTTGTTCACTATTGAGATTTTGTTAATAATCGAAGCTTTATCATTTGTAATTGAGTTCAATAGCTTTATTTGATTTCTTTGAGTACTATTTGGGCTAAATCATGCGTCTATGCCTTGTTTTGGTACATGTTCTACTTGTAACATGCTTTACTCGTTTGTATAAATACTTGAGCATTATTATGCACGCTAGAGATTATGTCTAGCCTTTGGCCTTTTAATTGGGCATGATGGGCTAAATGAATGTTGGATTACATGTTATAACTGTGGTGCATATGCATATACCATGCATATCGAATATTTCTTGTACATATGCATACGCCATGCATTATTATCTCTCTTGTACATATGCATTGCATCATGCATGTCAGTCACTCATATACATGCATGGTGTGGATGAGAGTGATATTGGCACGATATATATATATATATATATATATATATATATATATATATATATATATATTGAGGATGAGAAGGATATTGGCACTATAGGTGTTTCCGTGTGGATTGATATATATGCACGGTAAGGATGAGAGTGATATTGGCACGATGGGTGTTCAGTGCAGATTGATGATTGATTATGGAGCTCTCGGATATGGCGCATGGGTTGGATCTATCCCCTGGAGTGTTACCTTGGGCTCTGTGTGTGCAGGTTATGAGGAACTGATTGGTTTCTGGTTTGACATGAGATACGCGTATTCATGCATTCTTGTATGCATCATTCATGCATATCATTCTCAGATGCTACTTGACGCATTTTACATATGCGTGAGACTTATTAGTAGGTTGTTGGACACTTGGAGGGTGTCAGTTGATGTAAAGTTTGAGTCTATTATGCATAGACATTCTAGACTCATGTGAAAGCATTCGAATAAAGTTGCTTGACACACATCTCCTTTATATGCATATTCGATGCAGTGATATATGCTTTTGATCATGATATCTAAGAAAAACATGATTCTTATCTTCTACTTCGATTGTGCACGTTATTATTCATATTTGTTGCTCCTTGATTGTTTTACTATTATCGTATATGTTTATGAACTGCACAGGTTATATAAAGTGAGTATCTTTTGACTAAATATGAGTACATAGGATCGGTTGTATTCATAATATACTTCTGCACCTTGCGTGCAGATTCTGGAATTAAGGTGTTGCAAAGTTCGAGAGCGAGCACTGAAGACATATCAGCATCTCAATTATCAGTTGCTATTTATTCACGGTAGCATAGGATCTTATATTTCTATTTATGTATATTCAAAGTGATAACGTAATTTCTCATATCTGCAGAGTATTCTTATTTTTAGTTGCTCATGACTTATGACACCAGTTCTTGGAGTAGTTTGTATTAAATTTCACATTCTTATTTTATTATTTATTTGATGTTCAATTTGGGTTGTCTTGTACGTTGGTTGGTTTGCCCAGTGGGTTGGGTTAGGTGTCATCACAACTTGGTGGGATTTGGGTCATGACACCTATCTACAAGGAGACTTGTTGCGAACCTTTTCTATACTCATGCCCGAAATTGCTTATACTAACAACATGGGGGAATGATCAGCCAATTTTTACATGGAGAAGCCGGCATCATTTCACTAAGAAGCTGCTTTCCAGATTATGCAATACGTCAAACCACTCGGGGAAGTTGATTCTTGACTAAATTTTTAGTAACTCAAAAGATCCTCTATTAATTAAAGATTCCAAAAGGATCTGTTAATTGTATGGTACTGAGTTACTCGCCTCTCTCCATGTGTTATTTTCTTTTACCAGAATGAGAAAACGAAATTTTCAAAAGATAAACTAGAGCTGTATCATCATATATGCTTGCAGGTCAATTCTAATCCATGGTAAACATGATTTAACCGTAGAGGACTGCTTAGGTAAGAGGGAACCAAGTGCAAAGTCAGATTAGTGGAGCATAAGGAGGACAACTGTACATACTAACGACAGACATCATCAATAAACAATTGCTTGTAAGGATTACAGAGCAACCGGAGTTGCTGTATTCCTAATGATATGGAGGCGTTGATTGAACACACAACTCCGACTCATCTTCTTCATCATCATCGTCATCTGCATCTACCCAGTTACTAGGATGGTGTTGAGAAGCATGACCTTTCAAATCTGTCATGCCTGAAGAACACAATTGGAGCATCTTAAGCTGATTAGACTAGAAAAATTAAAATGACCAGAGTTGGAATCTGACTAACCTTGAGGTTCTTCCAAATGATTTCTGTCCTCGGAAGGGAAGCTAATGGATATTGTCAAGAAAAGCCACTTTCATACTTCGAATTTCACACCTATTTTCAAATTCACCATCAAAATCCACTATCTCGTTCACATAGATCATCCGGATGATTGGAGCATGTGTGTGTGCGTGTGTGTGCGGTTTCTAGTTACTATGTCCATCCTAGATACCGCTAAGGGTTGTCTGGTTAAGGGACTACTTAAACAAGGGTTTATAACATGAATTGTTATGCAATGAATAACAATCTAGGGATTGATATGCAGGGCTTGCCTACTTTAAGGGTAATTTTGTCTTTCCGATACTTTATCCTTGAATTGCTAATATGCATTATTATTTCAGATTCTATCACGCATAAAATAATATTTAGATTCACGTATAAATTATACATGCACGTAAATAGAGTTTAGTATCAGAAACCAACGCTGCATAAGTTATGTAGAGTTTTATACTTGGAAAACTATTTAAGTAGTTATTACATCAGTGATGCAGAGCTTTAATATTTCAAATGAAACAGTGTATAAGATAAGGAATTTCATTGGATTACTTTTCTTATGAGGTCAGCCAAATGACCGCTTAACGTAAAGAGAGCTGACTCAGCATAACATGTTATCCACTACAACCTGGAACAACCACGTGGAAAATGCATAAGAATATATGCAAGAAATTTGGAACGGTTGATATAGGTGCCCTGTAGTATAAATACCTTCCCATTATATTAGCTTCAGATGGACAAAGGTTTCTCCCCGAAAACTTTACTGCCCAAACCAGACCTGAGAGTCATATTCCCTGAGACATTTCATACATATCGAGGCTTATCAAGGCTACCCCAATAGTTTGGGACCAAAACCTCATACTTCTTACCCCTCGATAGGTTGTAAAATATGCACCTATAATTGAAACTTTGGCAAACCAAATTTACTTGACATGTTGGCTAGCTACTTTAGCTTATATTTTGCAGTCAATAATAGGTTTTAAAATGGAGCATTAAAATTGCTAATAACTTTGACAGCAAAATAAGTTTAGGATACTCATTGTGTATATCAGACATATCTCTTCCAGCAGCTCCAGCTTCAGATATGTGTATTGCACCAATTCGGTGAATTTCCCTTGGCTCAATATCATTTTCATTTCTACCCCCTCCAGGTTCAGCACCATTACCACATTTTGTTCTGCTTCCTGTTTTATAGTTGAACATTATGACAATTACGTAAATATTACCATCAAATATCTTGTATACCATCTATAAACAAGAGTTCAGAGAATAATAACCTGAAAGATCTGACCAAATCTTGGTCTGATCAGATGGAAGCCCAGAATTCCCTTTTGATCTCTCTTGGGGTGGGGCCCGTCTTCCATCATTAGCCTCACCATGGGAAGTGCCAGCAACTTGTGGATTTTCAGAGGAGCCAGCAGTATTGAGCTGTGACATAAGCATGGTTGCAAGTACCAAGGTGGCATCAAAAGTTGAGATGGAGCCATCATCTAAACCAAATTTTGGAGTCATTAGAATTGGCCTGTCCATGAATTCAGTTCGATTAGAAGAAAATCTTATATGAAAACAAAAACTTGTGCCTAAAACAGCAAAGAAGAAATCTACTAAAGAATTGATATTGAACGACATTAAGAATCGAAGGTCATAATAATTGAAGAGACGCACATATGCACACAAATGTACATTCACTAGTAGTTTAACATGGTCCATACACTAGATCCACGAGACTCCGAAGTAGTATGTACTGGGTCCAGTAACAGGTAAAGCCAAAAGTTGTGACCCGTCTTGTCAGGAGAGATGCCAACCTTATCTCCCACAATAATCAACTGCAATTAATTTAAACATACTAGCCAAATTGATTAAGTAGCATACATGTCTTTTGACGTTATTGCGTTCACCTTTTCTTTCACTTTCTTAGTAATAGTAAGTGAACATCCTCATTAAGCCGTTTTACAAAAACCATACAATCTAAATTATCATTGTGATGGGAGCAGATTAGTATTATATTCATTTGAATTACTGATCAACCATCCAAGCCAACAAGTGCTGATATGGAGGCAAAAGTATGGAGTATGTCCTGACTTCACAATAGCTTTCTGTGCAAATATCCTAAACGCAAAGAGTTCCTCTTACTGAAGACAAGGGCAGGGTAAAAAAAAAACAAGGAACTGATGTCAATGGAGAAGCAGAGAGTGTAAGATTATCTTACTCGCCAGCTTTATCAAAATAGAACTGTATGTCAACTTCACATCCCTCACAGAAAGAAAGGAAAGCCTGAATAGAAAATTTGCAAAAGAAGAAACAAAAAAGAAGGTTCAGCAAACATTACAAAGACCTCCATAAAACACAAGCACTATTTTACAGCAACAAAATTGTGATTACATGTCATCAATGAAATAAATCAAGAAAAAGGTTTCAGACTTGGAAAAGGCTTAGTTGGACTAGAAAAGTTCCTATCAGAGACGAGAAATGAGGATACCTTCGATTCCTTCACTCCAAAGGTCACATCCACAGGGTTTCCGATATGATTGTACTGCACAAACTCTTCAGTAGGATCTATCCACAACTGAGTGTGTAGTGATGAATCATTGTCTACAAAGAAAGATCTAAAGTTTAAAACTGCCTACAAACAAGCAAGAGAAAACAAAAAGAAAATGGAAAGAAAAAAAAGAGACTGACCCAGTATACCTTTTGTTGGGTCTATATAACTTCTGAGCTCAACAGCTTTCCCTCCAATTTCAGTTGCAGCATCAGGTGGCAAGGAAGTTGGATTGGTAGCAATGATTGTGATCTCCTGAAGGGTTGTTTGGAAGTTGGACAATAACCTGTTCAGATCACGAGGCCTCACCACAAAGTTGCTTGGAAGCTTTCTCCTATCAAGGGATAGGTGTTGTATGTCAGGTTCAACATTGCAAGTAATCCAATAAGCTTTCCTCATACCTGTAAAATTAGCATGGTAAGGAGATGGTGCTATACATCAACTGGATCATCTAAATTGTACATATCAAGTAATCTGAAAGATTAAGCAGGTCATGAGGCGTTGAGAGATGTATGGGACATCTCTAACTTCTCTTGATGTATTCAATGGTGCAAATCATTCCTTCATGATACAAATTGTGAAAGCTCAACCCAAAGACTGCTAATAAGTGCTCAGGAAAGTTTAAAACAGAAAATGTTGAAAACTATTACAAATAAAAATATTAAGCATTACTTCCAAGAGATTAAAATATAACAAATTTAAGCATAACACTTCCAGGAGATTAAAATATGACAAACTACATACTTGCAATATTCAGATGATACTCCTTTAAGAATCTGGCAAAAAAAAGTATGTAACATATATAATTTTTAAGTTGTTTCAAATTTCATACTCGGAAAACCCAGGTTCCTTAAGATGCATCCCTAAAGATAAAGAGATTTTATACTAGAAAAGCCAAACTACTGTTTACTTTTGAGATTATCTTGCTAAATTTCCATATCAATTTCCACATTAATTTTACAATCATTTTGTAATTATCTTTTTAGATTATTATGATATGTCAAATTTATCTATTAGATTATACTTGAACTTTTCATTTATTACATTCTATTCGTTGTTATTATAACTTGCTTTAGTTCGAAATTATTTTGATCATTTAATTAGATAGGATCTGAAAACCAGGGATCTTTTTATTATCTCTCCCTCACCTCTCCTATAAATTCCCCTGCGTATCTTTTCCTTACCTTTCTCCTTTCTCTCTTTTTGGGTACTGCATCGATCTTAGCATATAGGAGCATAAATTCTAATCCATTTCGTGTGGCACTCTTAATATCCATATCTATGAACATACTCATCACACTCTCCTCTACCAAATAACCCTATCCTCGGCATCAACCGAAAACAGTTTTTGAAATTAGAGAATACAACAAGGACTAATCCAACATATGCAACAACAATACAAGAGTAACGGAGAAAGAAGCACCTTAAAACCATTGAAACATTACGCTAAACTGCTTAGCAACCTAGAGAGTAAGAATCAGAACCTGCATCCTACCTTGTTCTTCCATTTCCCTAAAGAAGTACATTGGCTTTACTGCAATCTCAACATGAATGCCAAAGAAAAGTATTATTTAACTTAGTGTTAATCAATAATATGTATAATGTGTAATTTAGTATATATTTCGGTACGGTATTGGTATTTCGGTATTATTTTTTTAAATACCAAATACCATACCTAATACCAAATTATTTTAAAAACTTAAACCAAATACCAAAATACCTACCATATACCAAAATTTTAGGTTTCGATACGGTAATTCGGTATTTACTATATTATGCACAGCCCTACTTTCCTTAGGCAAATCCCATATCGGAATAGGAAGGGAAAGTTAGAGACCATTAAAGGCGAGCAAAGGATTTCAATTGTTGAAGCACCTTTTGGACCAAAGCCCAAGGGGACAAAAATGTGAGGCCCCAAGGAACGGACAATACCTTACCGTCTGAGCTGTTATACTCTCCCTCTTAGCTTTCTTTCTTAGTTTCTCTCCATGCTGACAGCTGACGTTCCCTTTACCTTTCTATCTTCTCCCTTTTGGTACTATACCACACTGTCACCAAAATGTGAAGAAAAAGCATGGAAGACAAAAATGTGACCATTGATTCATAACAATCATAGCAACATTACCAGATCTTTGACACTATAGCTGCGAGAGTCTCTACATGGTCCATCCATCAAATTAAAGATGCTCCGTCCTAATCTATAGGCTCCTAACCAGAAGATCTATTTTCCTTCTATTTGGTTAAACCCTGAAAGACAAAAATGTGACCATTGATTCATAAGAATCATAGCAACATTACCAGATCTTTGACACTATAGCTGCGAGAGTCTCTACATGGTGCATCCATCAAATTAAAGATGCTCCGTCCTAATCAATAGGCTCCTAACCAGAAAATCTATTTTCCATTTGGTTAAACCCTGAAAAAGTTGGAAAAAATGAAAAGAAATACTGTAGAGAAAGTATTACCATTATGGCAGTTCAATGTCCACTGCACCTTTGATGCATCAGGATTAGGCAATGACACACTCAAATGATCAATACTGGCAATTGGTGTTCTTAAAACAGCACAAATAGCCTGTAAAAATAAGGTAAGCAAAAATTCAACAGCAGAGTAACCAGCACATTTTTTACTATGCAGCATTGCATTGCTAAAAGCATATACCTTCAAGAGCACACTACATTGCACCTGTTGACCCGAGACGGTGTAGACATCAAAAAAATCAGGTTCAAATGTCGTTGATTGATAGGCAGATCTTGAGGAGTTGAGAGTGTGACATGTGAGCTGCCAAAGAAAAAGGCAATGAACTGGGAACTTTAATACATCCATTTTGATGGTTACCAGTTAAACAAGATGAGACCAATTTGTCCCCGTGTTATCGAAGGTGAAACCGCAAAAAAAAACTCTAATAAGCGCAAATAAAGTGTAGGCTTTAATAATGAAAGGCACAAATAGAGAAAAAAAATATAAATATATATGTGTAGTCCAAGAGTAATAATTATTTATAAACATGAAAAACAAATATGAGGACAAAGAAATTTTAAAAAATAACAATATAGTGAAATATCAATTGTTTAGTGTCGCCTCTTCAGAAGTACGCTCATTGGCAAATAAAGTATGCCCTAGAGCCTTGATGATGACAATGAAGCCTCAACATGCTTTGCGCCTCGCTTCAGGTCTTAAGTGCACTTAAAGCGCGCCTTTTGACAACACGGATTTGCGTTTTTCCCCTTGTCAAACGTTGTTGAATCATCTCCTCTTATTAAAATTTCACAGGGTTAGGACCTTGTTATATCAGATACAACAACTACTACTACGCCTCAGTCCCAAATAAGTTGGGTTAGGCGCTATGAATTCTCATTCTTTCATTTAGCTTAACTCATATCATCATCACCTTGTTGTATGAGAGAATGATGCAATTTACTCTAAACTGACAAATATCTTATTTCAAAGGGGGGTTAGCTCAATTATCAAGAGTCTGATCCTAAATATGGAACCCAGCCCTATATATCCTAGGTACAAACCGGGGCAATATTTGCTCCCCCGTAGAAGTTTGCAACTCTATTATTGTATTACTACCAACAACAACAACAACTCTCTGCGTTAGGTCTATGCGACCAGGCTTGGAGGTGGGAAATACGTATCTGATGTATGCAAAACCAAGCAATTTAATCATAAAAGTCACAAATTAAAGTGTGAATACGTATGAGGTAAGTTGTACAAGTTTGTATACAAGATCTTACATTCATTTGCTCGGTGCAAAAAATGGGCATGGATAAGTTCTTTTCCATGGGACAGCGGTGTTCATGCTTCGATATTGCATCAATCAAGGTCCAACTTTCGTTTATTATAGTTTACGCCTCATATACCCACAACATAATCTGAAGCTTCTTTATACAACCTCGTTAATAAAAAAAACCCTAATTACTGTAAGAGCACGAAGTTATGGAGCAAAAGCAATCACAGAATTACATTCATATACTTTTAATTCTTCAGCTAACTTATTCAGAGCACCAAACACTAAGGGACTATCAAGGAAATTATAAAGTTATGATCAATTAATTGATTCTAAGACTCTGAAAAGAAATAAATAAATAAACCAAAGAAGTGTTCACCTGGGAAGGAGAGGCTTGAATGACGAGCTCATTGCCAATGCGCGCGAGGCACGTGATGGATCGGGCGAATGTCTTCAGTGCATTCCCACTGAGTGTGAACTCCATTTCTTCTTCTAGTTTCTACTACTCGCTGCAGATTTTGGGGGGCAACCCTTCTCTCTAAAGGGCGGGAAGGAAAATTTGTTAAAACCCCCAAAAGAGGCCTTCAATCATAATGACAATTATTACTGGTAGGGTGAAAATTATTCACACCCCGAAAATCAAACTCATTATCCAACTTTAAACAATAATAATTTCCTCCCCTAATCCTACACAATATTTATTTTGCCCTAGACATTTTTCCAACTCCCCTCTCTATATAATACTAGTGAAGTTATGCCCCGGCTGAGCTCGGGCACAACGGCTAGATGAAGCTTCACGTTAGCAAATCCACAAACTTTTTTATCTCCGTCAAAATTATTAAAATTGTGAGGATGCTGGGAGAAAATATTATTAATTAATATTCTATGTTACAATTACAATGAGCAATATTTATATGTATATATAATACATAACATACATCTATTACATAAGGACTAGGACTAGGACTAATTACAAATATTCACATAACTATTCTAACACTCCCCTCAAGATGGTGCATATAAATCATATGTACCGAGCTTGTTACATATGTAATTAATACGAGGATCAGTAAGGACTTGGTGAAAATATCTGCAAGTTAATCATTCGACTTCACAAACGTTGTAGCAATATCTCACGAGAGTAACTTTTCTCTAACAAAGTAACAACCAATCTCAATGTGTTTAGTTCTTTTATGGAACACTGGATTTGACGCAATATGAAGAGCGTCTTGATTATCACACACAAGTCTCATGTGGCTGATCTTACCAAATTTCAACTACATGAGCAATTGTTTGATCCAAATTAGCTCGCATGTCACCATAGCCATTGCTCGATATTCTGCTTTTGCGCTAGACCGAGCAACCACATTCTGTTTTTTGCTCTTCCAAGACACCAAATTTCCTCCTACTATGGCACAATATCCAGACGTAAAACGTCTATCGGAAGGTGATCCTGCCCAATCAGTATCCGAGTATCCAACGATTTGCTCATGGCCCCGATCCTCAAACAATAAACCTTTGCTTGGAGTTAATTTTATATACCGAATAATGCGGACAACTGCATCTCAATGACCATCACAGGGAGAATATATAAATTGACTCAATATACTCACAAGAAAGGAAATGCCAAGTCTAGTCACTATGAGGTAATTTAATATACCAAACAGCCGCCTATATCTTGCAGGATCGATAAGAGCCTCCCTCTGTCTTGGCAGAAGTTTAGAATTCGGATCCATCGGAGTGTCGAAGGGTCTAAAACTTGTCATTCCCTCCTCAAAAATATCTGGGGTATATTTCTGTTGTGAGATCCCAATACCTGAGCTAGACTGAGCGCCTCAATACCAAGAAATTTTTTAATCTGCCCATATACTTAGTCTGAAAGTGTTGAAAGAGATGTTGCTTCAACTTACTAATACCATCCTGATCATTGTCGGTAATAACAATATCGTCAACATAAATGACCAGATAAATGTAGAAATTTGAAGCAGAATGCCGATAAAATACAGAGTGACACTACGATTCATGCCAAACTCCTGAATAATTGTGCTGAACATACCAAACCGGGCTCAAGGAGACTGCTTTAGACCATAGAGGGACCGGCGCAACTGGCATACAAGGCTACTAGACTCCCCTTGAGCAACAAAACCAGGTGGTTGCTCCATATAAGTCTTATCCGCAAGATCATCGTGAAGAAAAACATTCTTAATGTCCAACTGATAAAGAGGCCAATGACGAACAACATCCATGGATAGAAAAAGACGTACTGATGTTATTTTAGCCACGGGAGAGAAAGTATCACTATAATCGAGTCCAAATATCTGAGTATACCCTTTGGCAATAAGACAAACCTTAAGTCGATCAACCTGACCATATAGACCAACTTTGACTACATACACCCAACGACAACCAACAGTCAATTTACCCGAAGGAAGAGGAACAAGCTCCCAAGTACCACTCGTATGTAAAGCAGGCATCTCGCCAATCATAGCATGTCGCCACCCTGGATGAGACATTGGTTCACCTGTAGACTTAGGTATGGAAACAGAGGACAAAGATTATACAAATGCACAATGGGATGATGACAGACGACGGTAACTTAAACTGACATAATGGGGATTAGGATTAATTGTGGACCGTATACCTTTTCATAGTGCAATCGGTTGACTAAGAGGAGACAAGTCCGCAGTATTAGTAGGGTCAGGTGCAGGACGTGAATCGGCTGGGCATGATGTTAGGCGCGGACGACGATGATAAGTTGGGAATGGTGGAGTTCAAGAAGGTTGAACTGGACTAGGTGGTGGCACCAGAGTTATAGTTGGTAGAACTGGATCTATAGATGGTGGAGCTGCAACTGGAGCTATAGAGGAAGATGAATGGGAAATAGTGACTGAATCTCCAAAAGACGGTACTAGTAGCACCTCAGAAATATCAAAGTGATTACCTAGACCTGTGAAGTATATGATTGGGTTTCAAAGAAGGTAACATCAGCAGAAATAAGATACCGCTGGAGGTTAGGAGAATAACATCGATATCCCTTTTTGTGTTCTCGAATAACCCAGAAATACGCACTTAAGAGCACGTGGAGCTAACTTGTGATGACCCAAAAGGTCATCCTAAGTAATTCTAGATAAATCTGTGTTTCGAGGCCCCGAAAGACTTCGTTAATCTCACTTCGATATGTGTGCGCAGTCCGGGCATGTAGCCGGGAAGCTTCTATGTGAAAATTTGATAAAAATGGAATTTTGAATGAAATAATTGAATAAAGTTGACTTTGGTCAACATTTTTTGTAAACGGATCCGGACCCGTGATGTGACAGTCCCGGAGGGTCCGTAGGAAAATATGGGACTTGGGTGTATGCCCGGAATCGAATTCCGAGGACCCAAGCCCGAGAAAAGAATTTTTAAAGAAAATTATTTTCTGAAAATAATAAAGATTTTTGAAAATGAACTTTGATGTGAAAACTGCGTTACCGGGACCGTATTATGGTTCCGAGGCCCGAAACAGGTTTATTATATGTTATGTGACTTATCTGTGAATTTTGGTGTAAAACGGACTTGAAATGACGTGATTCAGATTAAAAATGGGAAATTTAGAAGTTTAAGAAATTTCTAAGAGTTTTGAGGTTTAATTCCGTGTTTTTGATGATTTAAAAGATTGAACAAGTCCGTAGGATGTATTGGGAGATGTGTGTGTTTTTGGTTTTGAGACCCGAGGGATCGGGTGAGTTCCGGGTAGCTAACGGGGTGTAAAAAGATAGGAAAATCTGGTGTTTTGATTCAGTTTCTGGTGTCTGGTAATTTGGTCTATGTGATCGCATGGGAGGGGTTGCGATCGCATAGCGCAAGTGAGGGGCCTAGGGCAGGGGTCAAAACTAAGCAGTGCGATCGCACCATATAGGTCGCGATCGCGGAGTATTGGGTAAGTCCTCATGTGCGAACACACCACAGGGGTCGCGAACGCACAGGGTTAGGCGTGTCAGGGGGGCAGGGGGTAGTAACTCAGTGCGAACGCGGTTGGTTCTCCGCAAACGCGGAGGGTATTTTTGGAAACCTTGTGCGAACGCAGTGCATGTGCTGCGCAGGGTAATTTTCGCCCAGGTATTTTTAAGTCCAAAACAGACCCATTACGGGATCTCCATTCTTCACCCTTTTCTTCTTCCCCAAACCTCCATAACCGAGAATCAAGCTCTCCAACCTCCATAGCTCCCTAAGTAAGTGTTCTTATCATCATTTTCTCGTAATTTCATTAACTAATCACTAGAATCTAGGCCTAAAAACATGAAATCAAAGTGGGAAATTGGGTTTTTGGGTAGTGTTAGGTTTTTGGGAAAATTGGGTGATTCAACCTCAATTTGGGGTCGAATCTTAAAACTAATCATATATTTGAACTCGTGGGGTAATGGGTGAACGGGTTTTGGTCCGAACCTCGAGTTTAGACCACGTGGGCCCGGGGTCGAATTTTGGAAATTTTGAAAGAAAGGTAGGAATTGTGTATTTAGGCTATGGGATGGTGTTATTGAGTTATTATTGATACACTTAAATTAATTATGCTTAGATATTGTGGTTCCGGAGTTGAATTCAAAAGGAAAAGCGGTCGTAGAGGGTTGATTGACATACTTTGGACCGAGGTAAGTGTCTTGCCTAACTTTGATGAGGGACTA
>ML254565.1:0-19219 GCA_005239495.1 Nicotiana undulata | reverse complement strand
CGATCGGGGTCAAAAACCAGCAAAACTCATAGCTGGTGGGAATTTACTGGTGTGACCACACCTCCGGTCCATGAGCCGCAGGCGCGAGGTTCTTACCAGCGGCCATCCCATCGCAGGCGCGGCTCCAGCCGCAGGGGCGATCCTCTTCTCGCAGGCGCGGCTCCGCAGGAGCGGACCAGGCTCCGCAGGCGCGACCCATCCCCAAGGCCCATACCATCGCAGGCGCGGCCATTTTCCCGCAGGTGCAGGAATTTCCCCCAGTGCCCAGGCCTTTTTCCGCAGGAGCGGCCCTTTTTCCGCAGGTGCGGAAACTGCTGGGCAGTCCTATAAAAAGCCCCCAAGTCGTGAATTCTTTTCCCAAAAATCATATTTCCTCCATTCTTGACAACCCCAAGAGCTCCAGAACGGGTATTTCGGCCTAGAAACTCTTGTAAGTGATTCCCTAACCCTCCGCATGTTAATTTCTTCAATTCCTTGGGAATTTCCTCTTCCAAATCCATAGAATTCATAAGAAATTGTTTGGGAGGAATAGAGGGTTTGAGGAAAAATGTGAATTCTGATTTTTGGGCCATTGAGGGATGATTAATTGAGTTAATGTTTATCCTTAGGCGACGTATAGCGCATTTCTTCAAGAATTATAATTTTCCTGACGCCGAGGCTCGGAGTGGAATTTCCAAAGTACGTCAAGAATACGTTTTTAAGGAAATATTTGATAAATCCTCCTCGAATCTTCCTAAATTGATATAATTATGTGCTTTTGGCTAGTTGCGAGCCATCGAGGGTGATTCGGAGGATTCGTGCGTCGTGTTGATTGGTCCGTTGGCCGGAGGAGCACTTGTCCAGGTGAGTCTCCTTTCCAAACTTTGTAAGGGGGAAATGTCCCCTAGGCTCTTGATTGCTAATTGTGCTCGTTGAGGGGGCTATGTACGTACCACGTGACGAGAGTCTGTACGTGGTATCTATACTGTATATCGGGTAGCCGTAGGACCCACGAGCATGTTCTAATTGTTGTTTGATATTATCTGATGTTTTGTACAAGTTATTACTGATATTTGATGAAATTGAGCTATGATAGCGGCGAATTCAATGTACATAATATTGAGGAAGTTCATAATTCTTATCTGAATATTATGCACATTTAATTCGCAGCTATCATAGATCAATTTCATCATATATCAGTAATAACTCGTACAAAAACATCAGATAATATCAAAAAAATAGTTAGAACATGCTTGTGGGTCCTACGGCTACCCAACATACACTATAGATGCCACGTACGGACTCTCGTCATGTGGTGCGTACGTAGCCCCCTCAACAAGCACAATTAGCAACAAAGAGCCTAGGGGACATTTCCCCCTTACAAAGTTTGGAAAGGAGACTCACCTGGACAAGTACTCCTCCGGTCAACGGACCAATCAACAAGACGCACGAATCCTCCGAATCACCCTCGATGGCTCGCAACTAGCTAAAAACACATTATTATATCAATTTAGGAAGAATCGAGGAGGATTTATCAAGGATTTTCCCTAAAAACACATTTTTGACATACTTGGCAAATTCAACTCCGAGCCTCGACGTCCGGAAAATTATAATTCTTGAAGAAATGCGTTATACGTCGCCTAAGGATCAAGATTAACTCCATTAATCATCCTACAATGGCCCTAAAATCAGAATTCCCATTTTCCTCAGAGGGCGCGTGATGTATCATTTATGGAGAGAGATAAGGTTCTGCTCAAAGTATCACCGATGAAGGGTATCCTGAGGTTCGGGAAGAAGGGCAAGCTGAGCCAAGGGTTTATAGGTCCTTTTGAGGTGTTGAGGCATGTTGGAGAGGTTGCTTATGAGCTAGTTTTACCTCCCAGTTTATCGGGAGTTCATTCGGTATTTCATGTATCCATGCTCCGGAGGTACCACGCTGACTTCTCTCACGTGGTTGACTTCAGCACCATTCAGTTGGATGAGAGATTGGGCTACGATGAGGAGCCAGTTGCTATTATTGACAGGCAGGATCGCCAGTTGAGATCCAAGAGAGTTTCTGTCGTAAAGTTCCAGTGGAGGGCCAACCAGCCAAGGAATTTACTTGGGAGTCCGAGGAAGACATGCGGAGTAGATATCCACACTTATTCAGCACTTTAGGTATGATTCTAGACTCGTTCGAGGACGAACGTTTGTTTAAGAGGTGAAGAATGTAACGACCTAAGTGGTCGTTTTGTGTTTTAGGACCCCGTTCCCCTAAATGAGACTCCTCGTAGTTGCTTTTAATGATTTATAACTTGCGGGGATGGGTGGTTTGGGATTCGGAAGTGTTTAGAGTGGTATAGGAACACTTGGTTCCTTAAGGTTGGCTTTTAAGGCCAAGTTTGACCTTAGTCAACATTTTGAGTAAACGGCGTCAGAATCGAGTTTCGAAGATTTCGGTAGCTTTGTATGACGATTTCAAACTTGGGCGTATGTCTGGAATGGGTTTTGGATAACCCGGGAGAATTTCGGCGCCCAATAGCGAAATAAGAGTTTCCTTAAGTTCATATTGTGGTTTGGGACGTGTTTTTGTGTTATCGAGGTCCGAACGGAATTCTGAGATCGGGAATAGTTCTTTTATGTCATTTATGACTTGCTTGCAAAATTTCGTGTCATTCCGAGTAGTATAGGTCGATTTGGCGCATTGTTAGCGAATTCAAGAATTTAAAGTTCTTAAGTTTGATTCTAGGGGTTTTGGGGTATGATTTTGAGTTTTAGCGTAGTTTTGAGTGTTCCGAAGGCTCGAGCGAGTCCGTATCATGATTTGGGACTTGTTGGTATATTTGTACGGGGTCTCGGGTGGACCCAGGTACCGCTCGGGCACCGAACGAGGCCAAAAAATAGTTGAAGCAGCTGCTGGTGCACCTAATCTGGTGTGACCGCACCTGCGGTTGCCCAGTCGCAGGTGCGAGAGCGCTCATGCGGTCCCAAGCCTCGCAGGTGCGGCTTCAGGTGGGTTTCCCTTTCCTCGTAGGTGCGGATCAAGATCCGCAGGAGCGGAGCCGCAGGTACGGGCTCCTCTCCGCACGTGCGAGTATTTCCTCGTAGGTGCGAGACCGCAGGTGCGTTCCTCGAGCCGCAGGTGCGGAAGATCTGTTGGAAGTGAGCTTCTTTAAAACACGGGATTTGATCATTTTACCTCATTTTCTTCCACCATAGTCGACCTTGAGAGCTTGGAAAAGAGACAGTCGACCTAATTGCTGGAAGGTAAGAGATTTTTACTCTAATATTTGTTTAATACATGAATTCCTAGTTAGATTAACCTCATAATTAGCAAAAATCAAGGGTTAGAGTAAAGACCTAGGGCTTCGTGGAATTACCCACCAACTATCTATGGAATCATACACAAACTATATATTAATGATCCTTAGGTTATGGGTAAGTGTTTCCTTCGAAAATTTCCGAAATCCGAGCATGTGGGCCTGGGGATGAATTTTGGAATTTCTTCAAGTAAGATGAAGTAACTAAGTAAATAGGAAAATTCCATACTTTTGAGTATAAATTGATGTACTTATGTATCATTTGACTAGTTTCGAATCCGTGGGAGACGAGTTCGGAGTTTTGGGCGCATCCTTGACCTGGCGAGTAGGTTCGACACGAGGTGAGTCTCCTTTCTAACCTTGTAAGAGGGAATTGTCCCCATAGGTGAATTAAATGACTAGTGCTAATGTTTGCGGGGTCTACGTATGTACGAAGTGACGAGAGACCGTACGTAGTGACTATTATTGTTATGTCTGGGTAGTTAGGCCCACACCATGCCTTTTGTTTTTCCTCGAATTGAATTATATGCTTAATGAATTCATGTTATATGCAGCCTTGATTCCCTGAGATCATGGAATTTGGTAAATTAAAGGAATTGTTCGCTGAAAAGAAATTTAAGGAAATTATTGTGTGTGCATGTGGCCGCTTTGCAATTTATATTCTGCGGGTGGAGTTTTATTTCCCCCACTCTCATGGGAGCATGTCGTACGCCACGGCAGGTTGTTAGATGCATCTATGGTTTGGGCCGTTCGACCCTCAGTAGTGCACATATATGGTTATTATGATGGCTCGAGCATGTTGTCCTTATCCCGTTATGCGTATTCATAAGAGAGTGATTTATAGTTTGGATGATGTTTTTAGTGTTCGATGAGCTCGAGCAAGTCCGTCATGTGATTTGGGACTTGTTGGTATAGTTTGTCGAGGGATCGGGTGGGCCCAGGGGTCTCCCGGACTCCGATCGGGGTCAAAAACCAGCAGTTTCACAGCTGGTGGGAAATCTTCTGGTGTGACCGCACCTGCGGTCCATGAGCCGCAGGCCCGAGGCTCGCACCAGCGGCCTTTCCATAACAGGCGCGACTCCAGCCGCAGAAGTGACCTTGTTCTCGCAGGCGCGGCTCCGCAGGAGCGGACCAGGATCCGCAGGCGCGACCATTCCCCAGGGCCCAGGCCATCGCAGGCACGGCCAATTTCAGGTGCGAGTCCGCACCTGCGATCCAAAGTCCGCAAGAGCGAGAACCCCCCCCCCCCTAGTGCCCAAGCCTTTTCCGCAGGAGCCACCTTTTTTTCGCAGGTGCGAGTCCGCACTTGCGATCCAAAAGTCGCAGGTTCGGAAACTGGTGGCCAGTCCTATAAAAAGCCCATTTCGTGAATTTCATCCCAAAACACAATTTTTCCTCCATTGTTGCACACCCCAAGAGCTCCAGAACGTGTTTTCAGTCCAATTACCTCAGGTAAGTAATTCTTTGACCTCCGCATTTTAAATCCTTCAATTCTTTGGGAATTTCCTCTTCCAAATTCATAGAAATTCATAAGAAGTTGTTGGGGAGAATAGAGAATCACTGTCTCCCGAAGCTCTGCCAGGCTTGGATCATCAAACTGCCTGGCCTTAATCTCTCCCAGTAATGAAGACTGAGCAACCACATGTGCTAGAACTCGGCGAGGCTCTAAAAGGTCTAATCTCACCAGACGATTATCCAAGGACTGAATGTCCAAGGCTAGAGGTCTCTCCTCTGCTGCAATATAAGCCAAACTATCCATACTCTCCGCCTTCCTGCTCAAAGCATCCGCTACCATATTTTCCTTGCCCGGATGATAAAGAATTGTGATGTCATAATCCTTCAACAACTCAAGCCATCAGCGCTGCCTCAAATTAAAGTCCCTCTGCTTGAACAAGTGCTGCAAGCTGCGGTGGTCTGTATAAACCTCAAAGAACACCCTATACAAGTAGTGCCTCCAAATCTTAAGACCATGAACAATCGCCGCCAACTCCAGATCGTGCACAGGGTAATTCTTCTCACAAACCTTCAGGTGGCACGAAGCATAAGCAATAACTCTCTTCTCTTGTATCAATACACACCCCAAGCTAACGCGTGAAGCGTCGCAGTTTACAGTATACATCCTAGAACCGGAAGGCAATACTAGAACTGGTGCTGATGTCAATATCGTCTTGAGCTTCTAAAATCTCGCCTCACACTCGTCGGACCATCGGAACGGGGAATTCTTCTGAGTCAATCTGGTCAATGGAGCTGCAATAGAAGAAAACCCCTCCACAAATCGGCGATAATAACCTGCTAGGCCCAGAAAGCTCCTGATCTCTGTAGCTGAAGTAGGGCGTCGCCAACTTTGAACTACCTCAATCGTCTTAGGATCAACCTTGATACCCTCTCTGGATACCACATGCTCCAAGAATGCCACAGAATTCAACCAGAACTCACACTTGGAGAATTAGCATATAGCTTCTGTTATCGCAAAGTCTGGAGCACAACTCTCAAATGCTACTCCTGCTCCCCCAAGCTACGTGAGTAAATCAGAATGTCATCAATGAAGACGATGACACAAGAATCAATATACGGCCTCCTCTAGAATCAATATACAGCCTCATCAACGATGAAATCCATAGTGATGCGCTCCCACTTCTACTCAGGAATGGGCATCTGTTGAAGTAGGCCTCTCGTGCTCATACTTGATTTGCTGGAAATTAAGACATCTACCCACATACTCCATAATTTCCCTCTTCATCCGCCTCCACCAGTAATGCTGCTTCAAATCACGATACATCTTCGTAGCACCAGGATGAACAGAACACCATGAACTATGTGCCTCCTCTAGAATCCTCTCCCTCAGTCCATTAACATTAGGAACACATAAACGGCCCTGAAGTCTCAGAACATCATCCTCGCCAATAGAAACCTCCTTGGAACCACCCTGAATCACTTTCTCCCGAAGCTCTGCCAGGCACGGATCATCAAACTGCCTGGCCTTAATCTCTCCCAGTAATGAAGACTGAGCGACCACATGTGCTAGAACTAGGCGAGGCTCTAAAAGGTCTAATCTCACCAAACGATTAGCCAAGGAATGAATGTCCAAGGCTAGAGGTCTCTCCTCTGCTGCAATATAAGCCAAACTACCCATACTCTCCGCCTTCCTGCTCAAAGCATCCGCTACCACATTTTCCTTGCCTGGATGATGAAGAATAGTGATGTCATAATCATTTAACAACTCAAGCCATCAGCGCTGCCTCAACTTAAAGTCCCTCTGCTTGAACAAGTGCTGCAAGCTGCGGTGGTCTGCATAAACCTCACAGAACACCCTATACAAGTAGTGCCTCCAAATCTTAAGAGCATGAACAATCGCCGCCAACTCCAAATCGTGCACATGGTAATTCGTCTCATAAACCTTCAGCTGGCACGAAGCATAAGCAATAACTCTCCCCTCCTGTATCAATACACACCCAAGCTAACGCGTGAAGAGTCGCAGTATAAAGTATACATCCCAGAACCGGAAGGCAATACTAGAACTGGTGTTGAGGTCAATATCGTCTTGAGCTTCTAAAAGCTCGCCTCACACTCGTCGGACCATCGGAATGGGGAATTCTTCTGAGTCAATCTGGTCAATGGAGCAGCAATAGAAGAAAACCCCTCCACAAATTGGCGATAATAACCTGCTAGGCCCAGAAAGCTCCTGATCTCTGTAGCTGAAGTAGGGCGTCGCCAACTCTGAACTACCTCAATCGTCTTAGGATCAAGCTTGATACCCTCTCCGGATACCACATGCCCCAAGAATGCCACGAAATCCAACCAGAACTCACACTTGGAGAACTTAGCATATAGCTTCTATTTTTGAAACACAGTAGAAAACACTTGAAATCAGAAAAAGAATCATTTTTGAAAGGGGTTAAGAAACCCTAGTTTTAGACAGTGAAGAAATCGTTTGAAAACAAGGAGATATCTTGAAGAAAACATGTAAAAACCTCAAAATGCACATATCTGTTACACATCTAGAAAGATCAGAAGGTTCAAAGTTAGGGTTTCAAGAAGAACCCAAAAAGAGGAAGAAAACTTAGAGATATTACCGGTCTTTGGCCGGAAAGGGGTAGATCTTACTCGTCCGGCCATAGATGGCCAAAGAAAATGGCATGAGATCGTAGAGAAGAGTTGAACTGCCTCTGGTTTTCTTGAGAGCCTCAATAAGTGACACAAGTGCAAAGGATGGAGCCATAANGGGGGGGGCAGTTGTGTAGGTCTTAATTTGGTAAGGATTAATCTGAGCCGTTGATTTAAATTGATCAACGTCTCAGATTGATTGAGGGGTTGGGCCGGGTAGTATTTTAGGGCTCGCCTGGGTAATTGGGCCGATTAAATTGGGTAGGGGTTAGATTTAATTGGGGCTAGAATTTAAATAAAAAATTGCTAGCTGTTAAATACTTAATCAAAATTTATTAAAGTAATTTATAAAAATAAATGATAATTATAAAAATTGAATTGATGCTTAATAAATTAAATTAAAATGATTAATCAGTATTTAAAATATAAATGACTAATTATTAGATAAAAATAGCATAAAACACATGGTTAGGCTATAATTGCAAAGTTATTGCAATTATAGCCAAAGAGTGTCAATTTGGCCAATTGTGAAATAATTTGATCTTAATAGGACCAAAATAATATATTAAGTCAAGAAATGTCTTTGAAGTCATTTAATACTGGATAAATTAGAAATAAATTAAATAAAAAATATGAGAAGATTATGGGAAAATACCAATTGTTATAAAAAGTGATTTTGAAAGTATATATGCAAATTTTAAAATAGTTTGAGGAAATATTGGGTATCAACAGCAGGAAATCTCCACTACCACCTGATAAGGAGTCCCCATCTCCACCTCTCGGGCCATGATGGCCCTAATACCTGGATTCAACCCAACTACAAATATCCGCACTTTCTCAGCATCAGTAGGTAGTATCATGAGGGCATGACGAGACAACTCTGAAAACCTGGCCTCGTAGTATGTCACTGACATTTGTCCCTGCTCCAACTGCTCAAACTGATATCTCAACTCTTCCCTCTCAGAGGGTGGAATATATCTGTCTAGAAACAACTGAGTGAACTGCCCCCAAGTGATAGGAGGAGAATATGATGGCCTGCTGTGGATATAGAACTGCCACCATCTGCGAGCCCTGCCCTCTAACTGGAAGGTACTGAAGTCCACCCCATGGGACTCTAATATCCTCATGTTGTGCAGTCTGTCCCTCCACCTGTCAATAAAATCCTGGGCATCCTCGCCTCGCTCACCCCCGAAGACAAGAGGGTGCAATCTGGTCCATCTGTCCAATAACTTCTGCGGATCACCGTCCAATGCTGGCCTAGGCTCACGTGATGCTGCTACAGGCTGGGGCCCACTCACGAGCAGTATACCCGGGGTCTAATGTACTGCTACTGCATGACCTGCGGCCTGGGCGGTAGGAGTCTGGGCTCCCCCTCCCGCCTGAGATGTGGCAGGATCCGCTGGAAATAAGCCAGCCTGGGACATAGTGTCCATGAACCGCATCATACGGCCCATGACCTCCTGGAAGCCTAGTGCCGTCATAAAGTCCACTGGAGAAATATCTGCTGGGGACACCTCGTCCTACTCCTCCATGACGGGGTCCTCCACTAGTGGTGCAACTGGAATAGCTCTGGGACGCCCTCGTTCCCTACCTCGGGTCGATGCCCACACCCGACCTCTGCCACGGCCTCAGACATCGGGGGTAGCGCCATCTCCCTGGTCTGGCACATCGGATGTGCGCGTCCTCACCATCTAAGAGAGAATAAGAAAGTGAGATTTAGTATACCATCGAATGCACGAAAGAATATGAATAAAGATAGGTTTCCTAATGCCCTATAGCCTCCTGAAGATAAGTACAAATGTCTCTGTACAGATCCGCAAGACTCTAATGGGTTTGCCCGTGACTCGTGAGACCTACGTGAACCTAGAGCTCTGATACCATGTTATCACGACCCAAAATCCTAACTCAGGTCGTGATGGCGCCCAACACCGGGGTCAGGCGATCCAACACTAGAATTACTAAGAAATTTCCCATATTTGATTAAACATTCCAACGCTTGCCAAATTCTAAAGCTTAAAACATCAAATGAGAAGGGGTAATTAACCAATTTGAACAAAAGTAGTCATAAGGAGGCATGAGCCAATATATACGGTCCCACAAAATATAATGTCTATCACGTGTGTGCCAGGAACTAGTGTCACAAGTCCTACGGGCATACTAATAGAATATACAAAAGTGAAATGGAGTTGTCCCACTGTCTGAAAGTAACAGACGGGAAATAACAAAAGAAGACTCCATAGTGCTGCCAAAAAATCGCCAGGAGAAGCAGCTCACCGTGAAGTCAGGTCCAGCTATACTCAGAATCGAGCTCCGGTCTGATAACCAGATGCACCAGCCTCTGAACCTGTACAATTAAGTACAGAAATGTAGCATGAGTACATAAATAAATATGTACCCAGTGAGTATCCAGTCTAATCTCAAAGAAGTAGTAACAAGAGGTCGACTTGACACTTACTAGGGTCCAACAATATAATTTAACAAGATATAATAAAGGCAACAAGCATATGAGGATAATAGTGCAGTAAATATCAAGGGTAACCACAAATCAAATAAATGCTGAAAATACTTAAACAATTACTAAATTCGTTCTCCCCCAGATATCCATCAATTACATATTTAAGAAAATCATCAACAGTTTACCTTACGCATAACGGGATAAACCCAACCGGCCTGAGCCATCACAATAACCATATATGTGCACTGTCGAGGGTCGAACGGCCCGAACCATAGATTCATCTAACAACCGGCTGTGGCGTACGACCCGCTTCCATGAGAGTGGGGGAAATAACACTCCGCCCGTGGAATATAAATTGCGACGCGGTCGCATGCACACACAATAATTTCCTTAAATTTCTTTTCAGTGAACAATTCCTTTAATTTACAAAATTCCATAATCTCAGGGAAACACGATTGCATATAACATGAATTCGTTAAGCAGATATTTAAATTCGAGGAAAAACACAAGGCATGGTGTGGTCCTAACTACCCGGACATAACAATAATAGTCACTACGTACGGACTCTCGTCACTTCGTACGTACGTAGCCCCCACAGACATTAGCACATAGTCATTTAATTCACCTATGGGGACAATTCCCTCTTACAAGGTTAGAAAGGAGACTCACCTCGTGTCGAACCTACTCGCCGGGTCAAGGATGCGCCCGAAACTCCGAACTCGTCTCCCAAGGATTCAAAACTAGTCAAATAATTCATAAGTACATCAATTTATACTCAAAAGTATGGAATTTTCCTATTTACTTAGTTACATCATCTTACTTGATGAAATCCCAAAATTCACCCCCAGGACCACATGCTCGGATTCCGGAAATTTTTGAAGGAAACACTTACCCATAACCTAAGGATCATTAATATATATTTTGTGTATGATTCCATAGCTAATTGGTGGGTAATTCCCTAAATTCCATGAAGCCCTAGGTCTTTACTCTAACCCTTGATTTTTGCTAATTAAGAGGTTAATCTAACTAGGAATTCATGTATTAAACTAATATTAGAGTAAAAATCTCTTACATTTCAGCAACTAGGTCGATTGGCTCTTTTCCCAGCTCTCAAGGTCGACAATGGTGGAAGAAAATGAGGTAAAATGATCAAATCCCGTGTTTTAAAAAAGCTCACTGGCAACAGGTTTTCCGCACCTGCAGCTCAAGGACCGCACCTGCAGTCTCGCACCTGAGAGGAAATACTCGCACCCGCGGGACTGGGCAAGGGGGACTAGGCTCGCACCTACGAAGAGGAGCCCGCACCTACGGATCTTGATCCGAGCCTGCGAGGAAAGGTTAGCCAACCTGAAGCCGCACATATGAGGTTTGGGACCGCAGGAGCGGTCTCGCACCTCCGACTAGGCAACCGCAAGTGCGGTCACACCAGATCAGGTGCACCAGTAGCTGTTTCAGCTAGTTATTGGCCTCGTTCGCTGCCCGAGCGGCACCAAGGCCCACCCGCGCCCCTGTCCAAATATACCAACAAGTCCCAAATCATGATACGGACTCGCTCGAGCCTTCGAAACACTCAAAACAACGCTAAAACTCAAAATTATACCCCAAAACCCCTAGAATCAAACTTAAGAACTTTAAGTTCTTGAATTCACTAACAATGCGTCGAATCGACCTATACTACTCGAAATGACACCAAATTTTGCAATAAAGTCATAAATGACATAACGGAACTATCCCTGGTCTGAGAATTCCGTTCGGACCTCGATAACACAAAAATACGTCCCAAACCACAATATGAACTTAAGGAAACTCTTGTTTCGCTATTGGGCACCGAAACGCTCCCGGTCATCCAAAACCCATTCCGGACATACGCCTGAGTCCGAAATCATCATACAAAGCTACCGAAATCGCCGAAACTCGATTCCGAGGTCGTTTACTTATAATGTTGATTGAAGTCAAACTTGGACTTAAAGGCCAACCTTAAGGAACCAAGTGTTCCTATGCCACTCTAAACACTTCTTAATCCCGAACCACCCGTACTCGCAAGTCATAAATCATTAAAAGCAACTACAGGGAGTCTCATTTAGGGGAACAGGGTCCTAAAGCTCAAAACGATCGGTCGGGTCGTTACATGATGACACCTAACACTGCACTTGCTAGGCAAGCCAACATTTGAAGTTTGCAACTTAAAAATCTTACAAGTACGAAGAACTACTACAACGCAAGCATAATAAATAAAGTATGAATCAAAACTTGTATAATAACACTGCGCCTGCAAAATCTATATAAGTGTAGCTACCCAGAGTCTTGAGTCGCAATCCACGGGCTACTAAGATCAACTACAAGTATTTGGCTGAAATGAAGAAATACAAATGCTTATGAAACTAGGGAAAACACCAAATGAAAATCAGGAATGGGGCTCTAGGAGTCTACGGACGTCGGCAGATGTACCTCGGGTCTCCTACACAATGCCAACTACCATATCAGAGTCAGCTCGGATTGATACCTAGTTCTGCACAAAAAGTGCAGAGTGCAACATCAGTACAAGCGACCCCATGTACTGGTAAGTGTCGAGCCTAACCTCGGTGAAGTAGTGACGAGGCTAGGACATGACACCCACATAAAACCTAAACAATATAATCATGCTAGTAGAGATAATACCAATTAAGGAATTAAAACAGCAGATAATGGGAAGGGAACATACAGTGGAGATTTCAATATAATGAGTGAGAATAACAAAAGGATGGAATTAAAGAGAAAGCAGTAAACAACTTCGGCATAATTTGCGCGTAAATATCGTTAAGAGTCTGAATACCCCCGAGATTTGCCTCTTGATATAACTTGGAAATTTCATGATATTCTTATATGACATGAGAGCGGATATTTAATTGATGGTTCTTATAGTGATGAGATGACATGTGGACCCTAGGGATTTTAAACTGATGATATTTCGGTAACGGATTTTGTTAACTATTGTTACTTGCTCTATTAATTTTGTTGTATTTCATGCATGCCTATGTTTCCTGTACTTTATTTGTTGGACCACTAGTAAGTGCAGATGTCGACCCCTCATCACTATGTCTCCAACTTATTTATTTATTTATTTATTTATTTATTTATTTTATCCTATTTATCTTATATCCCAAACGAATGTTGTATTATCATTGTACTCCTTAGTAAATGCTCATGCACTTGTGACATCGGATTTTGGGATGATCTAGAATTGGTTTGTGGTTTTACTTAGCATTGACACACTTTTAATATTTATTCTATTTAAATTGTAACTTTTCATGATTTTAAATGCGCTAAACTCTTTATTTAATAAAATTCACGATTTTGAAAATAATTAAAAGAATAATTAAGTTGGTAGTTCACCGTTGGCTTGCCTAGCGACGACATTGGACGCCATCACGACCTATGATGAATTTTGGGTAACAATGTGTTTAAGTACCACTAACACATACCAAGCAAGATATTCTCAGGGCCAAATAACATCAAAATAGAAACTACAACCCTGAAGAAGCAACTACTCTAAAAATAGTTTAATGGAATTACCAAAATCAACACTCTTTGCAATATGTACACTTAAGAAATTTCATGGGAATAAAGGTCCAACTTCGTATTTCATTCTAATTCAGGTTTCTCCGCTACAGAATAAAAAATAATCGCTACCTATGCAAGATTATAGCTCTGTGATGACCCAAAAGGTCATCCCGTGTAATTTTAGCTAAATCTATGTTCTGAGACCATGAAAGCCTCCTTCTATTCAACCTCAATTTGTGTGTGCAGCCCGGGCATGAAGCCGGGAAGCCGTTATGTGAAAAACTGATAAAAACAATGATTTTGTGTTGAAAAATTGAATAAAGTTGACTTTGGTCAATATTTTTGGTAAACGGATCCGGAACCGTGATTGGACGGTCCCGGAGGGTCCGTAGGAAAATATGGGACTTGGGCGTATGCCCAGAATCGAATTCTGAGGTCCCAAGTCCGAGAAATGAATTTTTAAAGAAAATTATTTTATGAAAAATATAAAGGTTTTTGAAAATGAAATTTGATGTGACACCTTTGATATCGGGCCCGTATTATGATTCCGGAGCTCGGAACAGGTTCAATATGTTTTATATGTGTTACCTCTGATGTTTGGTAATAAACGGACTTCGTTTGACATGATTCGGATCAAAAATAGAAAATTTGAAAGTTAAGAAGTTTTGAAGTATTTCATTGATTTTGAGGTCTAATTCGTTGTTTTTTATGTTAATTTGGTGATTTAATTGCACGAATAAGTTCATAGGATATTTTTGAGGTTGTGTGTATATTTGGTTTTGAGCCCCGAGGGCTCGGGTGAGTTTCGGGTAGGTATCAGAGTGCAAAACTTGGTGAAAAATCTGGTGCAATAGTCATTTTCTGGTGTCTAGGTATTTACCCAATGCGAACGCACTCAAGGGAGTGCGAATGCACAGGGTTATGTGTGGAAAATAGGATGCAAACGTGGAGGTTTATTTGGTATCTACTGTGTGAACGCGTAGGTAGGGTCGCAAACGCACAACTTTAGCGAGGGCCTGGGGGTTGGGTGTCAATTACCCTGTGCGAATATGGCCCCACAACCATGAACACATGGGCCAGAATATTTAAGCCTCCGCGAACGCGGCCTGGGGCCCGCGAACGCGGAGAGTAATTTCGTCTAGTGATTTTAAATGTCCAAAAACAGAACACATACGGGAAATTAGCCATTTTCACCACCCTCTTATTCTCCAAAGCTCTTAGGAGATTTTTGAAGCGATTCCTCACCATAACCTCTTAGGTAACTGATCTTCAACTTGTTTTCTTCCATTTTCATCAATATTATATTAGATTCTAGGCCTAAAATCATAAAAATCATAGGTAGAAATTGGGGTTTTGGGTAGAGCTAGGGCTTTTTGATTATTTGGGATTTTGACCTCGTTTTGGGGTCGGATTTCAAAACAAATTATATATTCGGGCTCGTGGGGAAATGGGTGATCGGGTTTTGGTCCGAACCTCCTGTTTTGACCAAGTGGGACTAGGGTCCATTTTCGGAATTTTGGGAAGAATGTTGGGAATTCTATAATTAAGCTTTGGAATTGAATTTGTAAGCAATTATTGATGTTATTGAGTCAATTATGTCTACATACGATTGATTCGGAGTCGGGTTCGAAAGGAAAAATGGTGCTAGAGGATTGATTTGGATTCTTGGAGTCGAGGTAAGTGTTTGGCCTAACCTTAGCTTGAGGTTATAGGTATCAAGTCTTAATTGCTACGTGTTTATACCATGTTCAATGTTTAGGTGAGGTGACGAGTACCTATATATTGTTGTCAAGCATGATCGTGGGTCGAATATTATGAATTATTTGATTTATATTGATAATTGTTGTGTTGTGGGTTTAATCTCAACTTGTGGTTAATCATTTGGTAGAGATTCTTGAATGTGTTTACTGTGAAGTGGTTGATCGGTCGAGGGATATTTGTGGAATATTACACCTGTGTAGGTTTGGTTATAGTTGTGTTCCTTGCCGGGGCGGTAGTATTCTTGTTGAGTATTTCTGTGCATTTAAGGTTGCTTATTGTTGATTTTCCCATCAATTTGTTGCTTTTATATTTATTTATTTATTTATGCACGAGGGGACATTCCATGCCGAGTGATTATTTATTTATGCACGAGGGGACATTCTGTGTCGAGTGATTATTTATTTATGCACGAGGGAACATTCCGTGTCGAGTGATTATTTATTTATGCACGAGGGGACATTCTGTGCCGAGTGATTATTTATTTATGCATGAAGGGACATTCTGTGCCGAGTGATTATTTATTTATTCACGAGGGGACATTCCCTGCCGAGTGATTATTTATTTATGCACGAGGGGACATTCTGTGCCGAGTTATTAATTATTTATCCACGAGGGGACATTCCGTGCCTAGTGATTATTTATTTATGCACGAGGGGACATTCCGTGCCGTGTTTTTGTGATATTATAGCACGAGGGTACATGCCGTGCCGTTTCTATTTATTTATTCGACCAGAGTTGTTAATTCTTGTTGTTATTTAATTACTTCAGGTGTTACCTCGTTCCGTCATTTCAGTGATTTTTCTACCCCTTTTCCCCAGCATGTTATCCCCATTTTGTGCCTAACTGCTTATTTCTTGCCGTTACTTCTTTATTATATTATTGAACAGCACAGGTATTTGTTATTTGTCGTGTCCTAGCCTCGTGATTACCTCGCCGAGGTTAGGCTCGGCACTTACTCAGTACATGGGGTTGGTTGTACTGATGCTACACCTGCTCTTCTTCATGTTGTGCAGATTACGGTACCAAACCCAGTGGACAGTGATCGAGGGAGTATCCTTCAGTCCACAGGCGACAGTGAGGTAGTCCTGCAGGCGTCCGCAAGCCTTGGCGTCACCTCCTATCCCTCGCCTTTTCTGTCGTTTCATGTATTTCCAAGACAGTTGTATACATTTATTTTAGACCTTTATTGTTTGTAAATCTTATAATGTCTGTGAGATCGTGAGATCGTGATACCGGTTCTGGGGGTGTATTTAAGGAAATTTCGTAAGATTTATTATTTAAGTTGTTGAATTTCTTATCTTCCACACTTTTAATTATAATTGTTCTAGTTTATCACTTTTATTTCAATTGTCAATAATAAAGAAATAAATGTAATAACCAGAATATTGGCTTGTCTAACGGGTTCACCGTTAGATGCCATCACGTCTTGAAGGTGGGATTTTGGGTCGTGACAAGTTGGTATCAGAGCACTAGGTTGCTTAGGTCTCACAATTCACTGACAAACTTGGTAGAGTCTGAGAGATCGATACGGAGACGTCTGTACTTATCCTCAGAGGCTGCAAAGTTAGGAATGACTTCACATCTATTCTTCTTTGTCGTGCGATTTGAATTCTAAATACTAATTGAGTTTCTATTCTATTCTCTCGCAGATGGCGAGAACACGTGCTTCCCCAGGTTTCGATCAACAGCCCGATACTCCAATTGCAGCTCCTACGAGGGGTCAAGGACGAGGCCGAGGCCGAGGCCGTGCTAGAGGTCGGGGCAGGGCTCAGCCCAGAGCAGCAGCCCCAGTGGAGGATCCTCAGGTAGAGTTTGCCGAGGAGATTCCTGCTCGGACAACTCCAGTTGGGCCAGCTCAGGTCCCAAAGGGGTTCATTGCCACCCTGGTGCTTCAGGACGCTCTAGTCTGCTTAGTGGGCCTTATGGAGAGTGTGGCTCAGACCGGTCTTCTTCCAACAGCACCAGCCGTCTCTCAGGCTGGAGAGGGACCTAGACTCCTTCTACCCGCACACCAGAGCAGTTAGCTCCTTAGTTCCAGACTCCGGCACCTCAGAAGACCGGAGTAGCTTAGCCGGTTATTGTGGCACCGGCAGTTGAGTGAGCAGCTATGTCTGCAAATGCCCTATGGAGATTATATCGATTCACCAAGTTATTCCCTACTACTTTAACTGGTGCACCATCAAAGGATCCCCAAGATTACTTGGACAATTGCTACGAGGTTCTTCGGAACATGGGCATTGTGGAGACCAATGGGGTCGATTTTTCTACATTGCGTCTTTCTGGTACCGCCAAGACATGGTGGAGGAACTATTTCCTGACCAGACCAACTGGGTCTTCACCTTTGACTTGGGCTCAGTTCTCCGAGTTATTCTTGGGGATGTTTCTTCCAGTAACCCAGAGAGAGGACTATCGGAGGCAGTTTGAGTGCCTCTAGCAGGGATCTATGACTATTACACAGTATGAGACCAGGTTCATCAATTTGGCCTGACATGCTATCATGATACTCCCCACTAATCGTGAGAGGGTGAGGAGGTTTATTGAGATTCTAGCTCAGCCTATTAGACTTCAGATGGCCAGAGAGACAGGTACTGATATCTCATTACAGGATGCGGCCGATGTGGCCAGGCGTATTGAGATGGTCTTATCACAGGGCAGTGGTCAGGGGTCTGACAAGAGACCTCGTCATTTCGGCCGATTCAGTGGTGCCTCATATGGAGTCAGAGGTCATCCTCCTAGGCCATTCCAGTCGTCACTTCAGGTATCCCGCAGTGCACCATCAGCTCCTATCAGTGCAGCATCGATTCAGAGTTTCTAGGGTGGTTATTCTGGTCGACGGGGACAGTTTCAGGGCCAGTAGTCGAGGTCTTGCTTCACTTGCGGTGGTGTGGGGCACATTTTCAGGTTTTGCCCCTGAGGTCCTGGTGGTTTTCAGTATAAGGGTTCCCGTGCTATGATTCCCGCACCAGGTGCACCCCCGCCCCGTCAGCCAGCTAGGGGTGGAGGTCGAGGTGACAGAGGTGGAGGCCAGATAGTTAGAGGTGGAGGACAAGATATGAGAGGTAGAGGTCAGCCCGTAGTAGGTCGACCTAGAGACGTTCAAGCTGGAGGGGCTCCGCCCCGATGCTATGCTATTCCTGCCAGGCCTGAGGCTGAGGCCTCTGATGCAGTCATTACAGGTATGGTTTCAGTTTGCAGCAGAGATGCTTCAGTTTTATTAGATCCGGGTTCTACATTCTTCTATGTGTCTTCATATTTTTCCCCTTATATGAGTATGCCCCGTGATTCCCTGAGTACTTCTATATATGTGTCTACCCCGGTGTGTGATTCTATTGTGGTAGATCGAGTCTACCATTCATGCTTAGTGGTTATTGGTGGTTTGGAGACTCAGGTATATCTCTTGCTTCATGATATGGTTGACTTCGATGTTATATTGGGGATGGATTGGTTATCTTCCTATCATGTTATTCTGGACTATCATGCCAAGACTGTGACCTTGGCCTTACCGGGAGTACCTCATTTGGAGTGGAGAGGGACTCCTAGTCATTCGTCTGGTAGAGTTATTTCATATATGAAGGCTCGGCGCATGGTCAAGAACGGTTGTTTGGCCTATTGGTCTATGTTCGTGATTCTAGTGCTGAGGTTCCTTCTATGGAGTATGTGCCTGTGGTTCGTGAGTTTCCAGAGGTATTCCCTACTGACCTGCCGGGTGTGCAACCCGACAGGGATATTGACTTTTGCATTGAGTTGGCTCCGGGCACAGGCCCCGGTAGAGCTGAAGGAGTTGAAGGACCAGTTGCAGGATTTGTTAAATAAAGGCTTTATTAGGCCTAGTGTTTCTCCTTAGGGTGCCCCAGTGTTGTTTGTTTAGAAGAAAGATGGCTCAATGAGGATATGTATTGACAACCGACAGTTGAACAAGGTTACTATTAAGAATTGTCACGACCCAAAACCGGTCCAGGTCGTGATGGCGCCTAACGGCGAGGTTAGGCAAGCCAACAAACAACAATAGCAATGAAATTGCGGAATACAATAACAACATGGGGTAAGGCTGTAGAAACAAGCTGAACCACAGCTAGGCCCA
>MDKH01095548.1:0-16412 GCA_005239495.1 Nicotiana undulata | reverse complement strand
AAAAAATGGGCTATTTTGCAAATTACCCGTTAGGCAACGGATCCCTGCCATGGGTGACCGTTGCCAACGGCTAGTAGGACCCACAACATTTTAAAAATTAAAAAAAAAAAACAAATTTTTTTTTTTTACCGTTGAACCGGGCCGGTTTAACCGGTTCAGGTACTGTTCATTTGAACCGGGTTGGTCCGGTCCGGTTACCCGTTTTAAAATTTTAATCCGTTCCAACCCCCCTAACCCCCTAACCCCTTAACCCAGCCCCACCTGGCCCCTTATGAACCGGGCCGGTCCGGTCCCGGTTTGAATCGGTTTGGGCCGGTCCGGTCCCGGGTTGAACCGGCCCGTTAGCCACCTTTACTTTAATTTAGGCTATCAATTTCTTGAGTTAACCCCAATTTCTTATTTTCCTAGTTTTTAGACTTAGTCTCTCTTTCTTAAGTAGAGACTAGGTCAATTAGTCTTGAATCAATGTTTGCAACCATTAATTCTAAAATTGAAGCAAGAACTAGGATAACTGTCACACACCCAATCACAAACAAGCCCTAAATTAAACACCTTTAGGCATCACACTAGGGTTGGGTCACAACCCTAGCTAAGAAATTAGCTACTCATAGATAAAACTGAAGAAACTAAAGAACAAACTAAGATTAAACTCATAATAGATGATAAAGGGAAGAAAATCCAATGTTAAAATGACAAACTATATAAACTTTCCCAAAACAGTAAAGGAAAAAAATGGCTATCTACTTTCTGTCGTTCAAACTTAACCGAAATTTGACAGAAAGAACTATTTATACCCAACTGAAATTATCGGACAAAGTTTCCCTTGCGGAGGTTCTACGGTTGCAAAATTCTGTGTGCGGTTTTCACTTTGAAGCTAGGCTTGACAGGATGGACTTTTGCGGCCGCACAATTCTTGATTGCGGCCGCACTTCTTCAAATTCTACACACTGCACATTTCTGAGTGCGGTCGCACTCTTGAATTTGAGCTTTGACAGGAGAGACTTCTGTGGACTGCACATTTTTGAGTGCGGACGCACAATCATAGTGCGGTCCGTACTTCTTCATAGACCCAAACTCCCATCTCTCTGAACCTCATCTTCTGTGGGCGCACAATAACTGTGCGGTCCACACTTTGCAAAGTAAAAGAGTGAAAATAAGTGGTCAAAATCCCTACTTATTAATGACATTCTGGTGTACTCCTGGACTCGGGGGGATCATGAGTTGCACCTGAGGATTGTGCTTCAGACCTTGAGAGAAAAGAAGTTATATGCAAAATTTTCAAAGTGTGAGTTTTGGCTAGACTCAGTGGAATTCTTGGGTCATGTGGTATCAAGTGATGGGATTAAGGTAGATCCGAAAAAGGTGGAAGCAATGCAGAGTTGGCCTAGACCGTCATCAGCTACGGAGATCCGGAGTTTTCTTGGTTTGGCGGGGTATTACCGTCGTTTTGTAGAGAGATTCTCATTATTGCAGCACCTATGACCAGGCTCACTTAGAAGGACGCTTCGTTCAGGTGGACAGAAGAATGTGAGGAGAGCTTTCATAATCTCAAAACAACTTTGACTATAGCCCAGTATTGGTATTGCCTACAGGTTCGGGGTCTTACACTGTATATTGTGATGCATCATGGATTGTTCTCGGCGCGGTGTTGATGCAGAATGGTAGGGTGATTTTGCTACGCGTCCAAATAGCTCAAGGTGCATGAGAAGAACTATTCGGTCCACGACATTGAGTTAGCAGCTATTTTTCATGCCTTGAAGATTTGGCAGCATTATTTGTACGGTGTCCCTTGTGAAATTTACATCGATCATCGTAGTTTGCAACATTTGTTCAAGCAAAAGGATCTTAACTTGCGTCAGGGGAGGTGGTTGGAGCTTCTTAAGGACTATGTCACCATCATTTTGTACTACTCGAAGAAGGTCAATGTGATGGTCGATGCTTTGATTCACTGGCATAGAGTTTGGGGAGTTTAGCATATCTACCAACAGTAGAGAGGGCATTGGCGTTGGATCTTCAGGACTTATCCAGCCAGTTTGTGAGATTGTATATTTCTTAGCCGAGTCGAGTATTGGCTTGTGTGGTCTCCCGGTCTTCTCTTATGATCGTATCAGGGAGCGTCAGTATGATGAGCCCCATCTGCTTGTCCTTAAGGACACCGCCCAGCACGATAATTCTAAGGAGGTCACTATTGGGAATGATGGTGCATTAAGGATGTAGGGTAGTCTATGTGTCCCCAATGTAGATGGTTTGTGTGAGTTGATTCTCCAAGAGTCTCACAGCTCGCGGTACTCCATTCATCCGGGTGTCACGGAGATGTATCATGACTTGAGGTAGAATTACTGGTAGAGGAGGATGAAGAAGGACATAGTGGAGTATGTGGCTCGGTGCCTAAACTTCTAGCAGGTGAAGCATGAGCATCAACGGCCGGGTGGGTTGCTTCAGAAGTTAGAGATTTCGGAGTGGAAATAGGAGCGGATCACTATGGATTTAGTTGTTGGACTTCCACGGACTCAGCGGAGGTTTGGTGCTATTTGGGTGATTGTGGATAGGCTGACCAAGTCAGCTCATTTCATTCTCATGATGACAACCTATTCTTTCGAGCAGTTGGCTTGAATTTACATCTGCGAGATCGTCAGGCTTCACGGTGTACCGGTATCTATCATCTCTGATCGGGGTATGCAGTTTACATCACAGTTCTGGAGGGCCGTGCAGCATAAGTTTGGTCCTCGGGTGGAGCTGAGCACAACATGTCACCCTCATACGGACGGACAGTCTGAGCACACTATTCAGATATTAGTGGATATGCTCTATGCGTGTGTGATGGAGTTTGGAGGTTCGTGGGATCAGTTCTAGCCACTTGCGTAGAGTGCCTACAACAACAGTTATCAGTCGAGCATCCAGGTGGCACCGTATGAGGCTGTGTATGGTAGGCGATGTCGGTCTCCAGTGGGTTGGTTCGAGCCGGGCGAGGCTAGATTATTGGGTACAGACTTGGTTCAGGATGCCCTGGATAAGATGAAGGTGATTCAAGATCGACTTTGCACAGCCCAGTCCAGATAGAAGAGTTATGCGGACCGAAAGGTTCATGATGTTTCGTTCATGGTTGGAGAGCGGGTCTTGCTCCAGGTATCGCCTATGAAGGGCGTTATGAGGTTCGAAAAGAAGGGCAAGTTGAGCCCAAGGCTCATTGGTCCGTTTGAGGTGTTGCGGCAAGTTGGGGAGGTTGCTTATGAGCTTGCCTTACCTCCCAGTCTAGCAAGATTTCATCCGGTATTCCACGTTTCTATGCTCCGAAAGTATCACAGTGATCCGGCTCATGTGTTGGATTTCAGCTCAGCCCAGTTGGACAAGGATCTATCTTATGTTGAGGAGCCAGTGGCTATTTTGGACAGGCAGGTCAGAAAGGTAAGGTCAAGAACATTGCGTCCGTGAAGGTTTAGTGGAGGGGTCAGTCGGTCGAGGAGGCAACTTGGGAGAACGAGCATGATATGCGCATCCGTTATTCTCATCTTTTCACCACTGCAAGTATGTCTCTATACTCGTTCGAGGACGAACGATTGATTTAAGAGGGGGAGGATGTAAAGACCCGGCCTATCGTTTTGAGAGTTATATCCCCGATCCTCTGTTTACTGCTTCCCTCGTATCTCTATCTACTTAAGTGAGTTGTCGGGAGGTCTTTGTTGTGGTTTCAGAGTGTTTTGAGACACTTAGTCCCTAAACGGAAGCTTAAGTCTTAGGATTTTGACCGTAGTCGGAACTGTGTGAAGACAACTCTGGAATGGATTTTCATCGGTTCCGTTAGATCCGTTGTGTGATTTCGGACTTTGGGGCGTGTCCGAATTGGATTTGGAGGTCTGTAACTTATTTAGGCTTAAAATGGCAAAAGTTGAATTTGTTTGGAGATTTTGGTTTTAAGTGAAATTTTTGATATCGGGGTCGGATTCTGATTTCAGAAGTTGGAGTAAGTCCGTAATGATGAATATGACTTTTGTCCAAAATATGGGGTCAATCGAATGTGATTTGATAGGTTTCGACATCAATTGTAGAAATTAGAAGTTTCAAGTTCATTAAGTTTGAATCGGTGGGTGATTCATGTTTTTAGCGTTGTTTGATGTGATTCGAGGGATCAACTAAGTTCATATGGTGTTTTAGGATTGGTTGGTATGTTTGGTTGACGTCCCGGGGGCTTCGGTTGTGTTTCAGATGCTTAACGAATTGGAATTTGGACTTAGGCAATTGCTGAGAATTTGTTGGTTTCTGGTAATTCGCACCTGCAGAGGGGAGACCGCAGGTGCGGACTCGCACGTGCGGATGAAGGCAGCCCAAGCTGGGTTCGCAGGTGCGGAGGTAAGTGCGCAGAAGCGGCTTCGCTTTTGGGGTTGGACAGGTGCAGTGTGGGTCGCAGGACCCTCCTCTCGCACATGGGGACCCAGGGGACTTAAGTTAAGTCCGCACCAGTGATGGAATTCTCGCATGTGTGGTTATAAGATCGCATAAACGAGATTCCTGGGCAGAAAAGAGAATTTTGAGGGTTTGATTCCCATTTCGATTTTAAAACTTTGAGAGCTTGGTGTGAGGCAATTTTTTGAGGATTCTTCAAGGAGATTGTTGGGGTAAGTTATTCTAATCTGGATTGGACTATATTTCATGAATTTATTGCTATTTTCATCATCTAATTAGGGATTTGAGTTGGAAAATGTGGAAAAAAATTATAGAAACTTCATAGACTAAAATTTTGAGTTTTGAACGGCAAATTGCTATCAAATCACGTCTGATTTACCTCAAATTTTGCACACAAGTCATAATTGACATTATGGACCTACTCCAACTTTCGGAATCGGAATATGACCCCGATATCAAAAGGTCCACTTCCAGTCAAACTTCCCGAAAATTCAACTTTTGCCATTTCAAGTCTAATTCAGCTACATGCCGCCAAAATACAATCCTGACACGCTCCTAAGTCCAAAATTACTCAACGGAGATAACAAAACCGACGAAACTTCATTCCGGAGTTGTCTTCACACAATTCCAACTATGGTCAAAATCCTAGAACTCAAAATTCCATTTTAGGGACTAAGTGTCCCAAATCACTTTGAAACCACAAACAAGACTCCCGGAAAGTCACATAAGTAGAAAAAGACACCGAAAAAGCAGTAAATAGGGGATTAGGGCTATTACTCTCACAACAACCAGCCGGGTCGTTACAACTTGTAGTGTTTTTATGTCATGATTTACATCTTATTTAAAATCTATTAGAGTTGAATTTGTAGTGTATCACCCACAAATTCTTGTTCGGTTAGTCGAGCATGTCTGGTAGCCTATATTTTATTTATATTCCCTCTTTTTAATTTTCGTTAATAAGATATTTTCCTTGGGAATATCTAATAAGTTTCTTCCTTGCCAATAAGTTATTTGTTGTATGTAGTATTATGAGAATAGCAATGGAATCATACTTGAAGAAAAGGATGTCTCCCTATGGATAATCTTAAACCTTATTCTATTGGCAGAAAATAGACTTCACACGTATAATATTTCTGATGACAAAGCAATCTATGTAGATCAATGGAAACATGACAACTGGTTAGGAATTTAGAAAGAGGTACGAAATAACATACACACGAGACAATTAGAAACGGGAGCTCTAGTCTAATTGGGGAGTTAAAGAGACACGGTTAGGATGAACCAGGGCATAATAAAGGGCAGATTCACAGATCTTCAATCAATGAGTCAAACGTTACATAATCTTCACGCAACAGTTACAATTACCTATTGTAACGTTACATTAATGGTATTATTAGTCATTAATGCTCAATCATTAAGAAGAGTAGACGTTATATTAAGAAATTCCCTATAAAAGGGACTAAAATCTCACTTGTATGGACACATTCGAACCTCTATTGAAATATACTTACTTTTATGTGATCTCATTGCTTTCTTATTTACAAGTTTAATTCCTATTATTAGTTAATTTACTTGGTTATCAGAAGCCCGAGTACTTCTTAAAATAGCTTAGACTGAGAATATAATTCTTTGGTTAAACAGATTGGTTTCGTTACCGGGAATATGATAATCTTTGTTTTTTTCTTGAATAACCTTTATCGAATCATGTCGAATACCAACGACAACAACCAAAACGCAAGTGGAACTCCAGTTACATGGCCTCAGGGATCCACACGAGGTTCAAGGGACAACTCCCCAGAAAGATCTACAACTCACAACAATGATCAAATTGGAAATGAGCAAACAGGAGAACAAGACCCTGTGAAGCAGATGGTTGCTGAATATGTGAGTGAAGCTCTTCAAGATTTCATGAGGGGGCTACAAACGGTACCACCTACGCCTCCTTCAAATAACACTGCAACTGTAGAAAATTCACAATCTGGACTAGCAAATTCAGGAAGTAGAGGCACTCCAAATGAATCACTTAAAGGAAGACCAGGTATGTCTAATAATTTAGATTTGCAATCTTTAATACTAACCTTGCAGAAACAGGTGAAGGAACAAAACGATCGTATCGAGAAAATTCCTGGAGTACCACCTGTCATCAAGGGTATTGATATTGACAAATATTCTCAACAACCATGGAAGCCAAGTGCGGTACCTTTGTCGATTCCCACAAAATTCAAAATGCTTGATATACCAAAGTACGATGGGACAACTGACCCACGTGATCATGTTACTCCCTTCACCACAGGAGTAAAAAGCAACGACTTGACTAAGCAAGAAATTGAATCGGTGTTGGTCAAAAAGTTTGGAGAAACACTCACCAAAGGAGCATTAACATGGTATTCTCTCTTACCCGAAAATTCTATTGATTCTTTTGCTGAGCTTGGAGATTCGTTTATAAAAGCACATTCTGGTGCACAAAAAGTGAAAAAAAAGAATGGAAGACATATTCAAAATAAAAAAGATAGATACGGAGTTGCTTCGTGAATTCGTAGACAGATTTCAACGTGAAAGGATGTTGTTACCAAGAGTGCTTGACAATTGGGCAGCTATGGCATTTGCAAGTAATTTAAACGATAAAAGCTATGAAGCCACGAGGAGAATCAAAGAAAGCTTGACAGAATTCCCAGCTACGACATGGAATGATGTTTACAATAGGTACAACATCAAATTACGAATTGAAGAGGATACCATTGCCAAATCAAAAGCAGAAGACATGACAAGTTCAAGACGCTCCGAATCAGAAAGGGGAACTGGTAAAAACAAGTACAATCCATACATGGGACCTTCGGGACGAGAGGCTCGATCCAAATTTGAAAACACACGGTCTAATCACATACCGACAAATATAGATATGAGCTCATCATCATCAAGATCCAGAAAGGATCGAGACAAGCGAAATAGAGGTAATAACACATATGCAAGAGTTGGAGACTACAATTTCAATGTAAGTACTTCCGAATTAATTACAATATTAAGAAATATGGGTGATAAAGTTATATGGCCGAAGGAAATGAGATCAAATCCAAACAGAAGGAACCCAGACTTCTGGTGCGAATTCCACAATGATCATGGGCACAAAACATCAGACTACAGGTTATTGCAAGGTGAGGTAGAACACTTATTAAAACAAGGCTATCTAACATAACTGTTCAGTGAGAAAGGTAAACAGTCATATATGAATAACAGGCAAGAGCCCCCAAAACCACCATCTCCAAATAGAACTGTAAACGTGATAAATGGAGGAGAGGAGGTTAACGGCGTAACCTATACTTCAGCAAGAAAGATGACCAAGTTCACAGTGACCCACAGGAAACGGACTCGTGAGACTTTGGAGGCTGACATCATCTCATTTGACGACGCAGATGCTAATGGATTATTGTTTCCACATAACGACACAATGGTAATATCTTTACTTATACATGACACTAACGTGAAGAGAGTATTGATTGATCTAGGTAGCTCGGTAAATATCATTTTGCTAAGGGTTGTGGAAGAGATGTTAATGGAGGACCGTGTTATTCCATAAGCACGTTCCTTGTCCGGACTCGACAACTCTACTGTCATAACAAAAGGAGAAATTGAGCTTAGTACCTATGCAGAAAGCGTCATCAAGGAAACAAAATTTCAAGTTATTGATACGGAAATGGACTATAATGTAATCATGGGAAGACCATGGATTCACGAAATGGATTCAGTACCATATACTCTACATCAGGTAATCAAATTCCCTTCCAAATGGGGAATCCAGCAGATTTGAGGTGATAAGAAAACTTCGAGAAGCATCAATTCGGTGATACATTCCAATAAAAAAGAAATGGCAAAAGAATTAAAAGACGCGGGAGAAACTCAAACAGATACAGAAGAAAACGATAAAGACACGGTGAATCAAATCACCACTGATGTCACATCAAGACATACGAACATGGATTGCAGACATGATGTTATTCAAGAACCATAAGAGAATGAAAATATAAAGACAACTACTGAGGAGCTCGAAGTTGTTCTACTGTTCGAGCATAAGCCTGAGCAAAAAATCCACATAGAAGCAAGGCTAAGCCTGATCAGAAGAGGTAAGTTAGTCAAATATTTAAAAGCTAATGCAAATTGTTTTGCTTGGTCCCATTCAGATATGACAGGTATACCCCCAGAAGTGATGACTCATAAACTAAATGAAGACTCATCATTCGTACCTGTCAAGCAAAATAAAAGAAAGCAGGGATCATTCAAGAATCAAGTGATCGATGAAGAGGTACAGAAACTCTTAAAAATCTATTAAATACGCGAGGTAAAATACCCTAATTGGTTAGCTAATACCGTAGTGGTACCTAAAAAGAATGGTAAATGGAGAGTATGCGTAGATTATACAGATTTAAATAAAAGCATGCCCAAAGACTCATTTCCATTACCACACATAGATCAAATGATTGATGCCACTGCAGGTCATGAATTATTAAGCTTTCTAGATGCATATTCTGGTTACAATCAGATAAAACTGAACCCCTCAAACGAGGAAAAAACTTCCTTTATTATAAACAGGGGGACCTATTGTTACGAAATCATGCCTTTTGGATTGAAAAATGCTGGAGCCACATATCAAAGGCTAGTAACCAAGATGTTCCAGGAACATCTAGGGAAAACAATGGAGGTCTACATTGATGACATGTTGGTGAAGTCAACACAGGCAGAAGATCATTTCTAACATCTCTCAACTACTTTCGAGATCCTCCGCATGTATAACATGAAATTAAATCTAGAAAAATGCGCCTTTGGCGTTGAATCAAGTAAATATTTTGGTTTTCTCGTATCGAATAGAGGCATTGAAGTAAATCCTGCTCAAATTAAAGCTATTGAAGAAATACCTGATACACTCATGAGCAAAAAAGAAGTTCAAAGATTAACAGGTAAGATTGCAGCTTTAGGAAGATTCATATCCAGATCTTCATAGAAGAGTTTTAAATTCTTCTCAGTACTAAAGAAGCAGAATCAATTCGAATGGACTGAAGAATGCCAACAGGCTCTTAAAGACTTGAAGGCTTATCTATCAAATCCCCCACTGTTGTCCAAACCAAAATAAGGGGAAAGGTTATACATTTATCTTGTTGTTGCAGAAATAGCAGTAAGCGCAGTCCTGGTAAGGGAGGACAAAGGTGAACAATCTCCTGTCTACTATGTAAGTAAGTCCTTACTAGATGCTGAAACTAGATACCCTCATCTAGAAAAATTAGCCTTGGCTCTAATCATGGAAGCTAGAGAGTTAAGACCGTACTTTCAGTGTCATCCAATTACTGTTGTAACTTCGTATCCTTTGAGGAATATTTTGCACAAACAAGAATTGTTAGGTACACTGGCTAAATGGGCAATAGAACTAAGCGAGTATGACATAGTTTTTCAACCTAGGACTGCAATAAAGTCTCAGGTTTTAGCCGATTTTGTCGTTGATTTAGCACTAGCATAATTCCTGAAGCAGAAAAAGAATTACAAATCTTTACCGGAACTAATCCAGGAATATGGACTCTAGTCACTGATGGCTCTTCTAATGTGAAAGGAGCCGGATTGGGAATTATTTTGATACCACCTTCGGGTGAAAAGATAAGTCAAACTATTAAATGTTATCATATCATTAACAATGAAGCAGAATACGAAGCTGTCATTGCAGGACTTGAATTGGCACGAGAACTCTCAATAGAGCAGATCGTGATCAAAAGTGACTCTCAATTGGTGGTGAACCAGATGCAGGGGACTTATACTGCTAGAGAAACTCGAATGCAACAATATTTGGAAAAGGCACGGGACCTAGTGAGGCAATTCCAGACATGGAAGATTGTGCAAGTACCCAGAGAACGCATAAGCGGATGCGTTAGCTAACCTTGCATCAGTTACAGATGTAAGGGATAAAGACAATGCTATTGTAATGCATATATTTCATTCAGCAATTGACCAGGACAAGAATGAGGTAACATTTAGTAATCTAACCTGGGATTGAAGAAATGAAATTGTAATTTTTTTGCAGAATGGTACCGTACCTGAAGATAAGAAAGAAGCTCAAGCACTTCGCCGAAACACTGCACGGTACTACCTGGTTCGTGGTACTCTATATCGCAAAATGTTTGGTGGTCCCCTAGCAAGGTGCCTTGGACCAAATCAAACTGAGTACGTGATAAAAGAAGTTCACGAAGGACATTGTGGAAACCACGCAGGTGCAAGGTCTTTAGTCAAAACCCTAACCAGAGCAGGGTATTATTGTCCTAAGATGGAAGAAGACGCTGAAAATTTCGTAGCTAAATGCGATAAATGTCAGCGATATGCTAACAATATGCATCGGCCCGCAGAATTACTACACCCGGTTGTATCACCTTGGCCATTTATGAAATGAGGAACGGATATAGTGGGACCTCTACCCCTAACCAAAGGAAAGGTACAATTTTTACTTGTGTTAACAAATTATTTCTCAAAATAGGTGGAGGAAGATGTTTTTAAACAGGTACGTGAAAAAGAAGTGAAAAGTTTCATATGGAGAAATATCATATGTCGCTTTGGTGTACCAAAGGAAATTGTATGTGACAATGGCCCGCAATTCATAGGCTCGCAAATCACAGAATTCTTCCAAAGGTGGAAAATCAAACGCATCACTTCTTCACCATATCATCCCGTGGCTAATGAGCAAGTAATAAAATCATCGTTAATAATTTGAAGAAATGATTGGAAAAAGCAAAAGAAAATTGGCCTGGAGAGCTACCGACAGTGTTATGGGCTTATAGAACTACTGCAAAGACAGCCACAAGAGAAACCCCATTCGCACTTGTCTACAGCTCAGAGGCTCTAATACCAGTGGAAATTGGTGAACCAAGCATGAGATTCACAACAGCAACAGAAGAAAAAAACAACGACGAGTTAAGAACAAATCTGGATTTACTCGAGCAAAGGAGAGAAGCCGCTTTAATACGCATGGCAGCTCAAAAACAAATCATAGAGCGATATTACAACAGAAAAGCTCACCTAAGATATTTTAAAATTGGGGACTTTGTCCTTAAAAAAGTTTTTCAATCAACAAAGGAGGCTGGAGCAGGAAAATTAAATCCAAATTTGGAAGGACCTTACAAAGTGTGTGGTATCGCTGAAAAAGGTGCTTATGAGCTAGAAACCATGGATGACAGAATTTTACCAACAAGTTGGAATGTTGTACACTTGAATAAATATTATTTCTAAGGAAAAGGAGTACCCATGGTCAGGTATCATTACGTACGATTTTATTTAGTACAGTTAAAATTATATTAACCATTTTATATGATAGGAAAAAAGCTAACCCATAACTAGATGATGATATTAGACCTGAATAGACACGAGCAAATAACTGGATTCCCGGTCTAGGGTAACAACTTTCTAATGGACGTTTCAAAGGGTTGGGCAGTCATCATCTAAACTATATACCTTCGAATCCCGTATGTTTTTTCTTTTCAGGAAAAGGACCACAAGAAAGGAATAATCAAGTGCTCGAGATTTCATTCTTCAAAGCTCAAATACTTTGGGGACTATACAGTATGAAAGGAAAAGAAGAGGCAAAGAAGACTATCAAAAGAGTCAAAGCTCAAGCCAGAAGATCCATTTTCCCCAACAAATCAAAAGTTATGAGCGAAATCAAAGAGCCGAAGACAAAAACACAAAGCCTGATTCAGAAACCTACAAAGAACATACTCGTGAATGTAAACGAATATTTAGGTCAAAGGCAGAATTTAGTTACGGGTAGAAATTCATACTCCCGTATTTATTCAAAATCTGTTGTAAAAGAAAACAGTTATGAAAGAGTCATAGACGATACTCAAATACATGTAAAATGTTACGAAAGTTCGAATAATATAAAGACTTTCTTCAAAATATTATTCAGAAAAAAAATGTGAATTCTTATCCCTCTTTTGTATGTTTACACCATTATGAAGTTGAGACGTCTTTTTCATTAAGTGTCGTTCATAAAAGGGCCCTCTTTTATAAACAGTGCTTATTTCAAAAAGACATGAAATATTGAAGCATTTTTAATGCAAAATTAAATACTAAGGGGTAAAGCAAAAACCCGAACGTAAAGCATGTAAACACTTAAGAGTAAAACGAATACTCGAAAAACACAAGTCATACTAAGAAATTTAAATATTGATATTATATAACGGTAAAAACTAAGTATTAACTTAATTCAAACGAACTTGTTCATGCAAAGTTGCCCCTAAGTTGTCATTGGGGACTTACTAACCAAACTTCACCCCAAAATGGGACCGAGGGTAACCACCAATTGATCCCAAAAAAAAGGAGGGTTTGATAAACACTTTCACTAGACACTAGGGGGATTATCTTCATCAGCAGGAAGAGAGGCTTGAGATGGAAAGTCTTGGGAAGCAGCTTCATCAGGCACGATCTCATCAACCATTGGAACTTCAACTTCAGGTGATGAAAAATTCTGACTTTGCCGAGACTTTTCAATCGTCTCCTTGATTTTGGCAATTTCAGCTTGTACGTCAAAGTTTTCTTGGCCCATTTCCGTCAATGTATCAAGCCGTGCATTCAAATAAGCCCAACTCACATCAACAACTGCCTTATCCTCAAGAGCTTCGTAATCTTTCTCCCATTTTCGATATCCGCTCTCAGCCCATATCTTTCAACAACGACAACATCATAAGAAGCCGACAAAGGGGCAATAGATCTTTCCAAAAATTGAATCTTGTTCGAAGATTCACGGAGGTCTTCTTGAGTTTGAGTAAGTGATTGCACAAGTTCACTAGCGTAAGCCTCCTTCTGGTCCAACAAAGCTTCCAAGCTTCTTATCTCTTCAGTAGCATGGGAAAGCTGCTCCGCAAAGGAAAACTCTAGGATGTTCTTATCCTTGCCTACTTGACTTGATGAAGCCTTCTCGATGGCCAATTCTGCTACAATTACTCTGAACTTCTACTGCAAGGTACACTTCTCCTCCTCTACTGGCTACTGCCTCATATCAAGTTTAAGGCTCTCGAATTTCTCCTTCCAGTTATCAGCCTCGGTATGATAGTCATTCATTAATTGCTCCGTATGAACAATCTTTTTCATCAATTCTGTACCAATAAGATTGATCTGAACAAAAGGGGAAGTTAGATAGGGTAAAAGTTAAATAAAGAATAATATGAAGGATACCTTTAAGGACGAGAGTACAATATCGTTCATCCAAGTTAAGGAGCTATGACTTTCCAATTTAGACTTCTCAATCGGGCCTATCAGAGGCTTCAACCACACATCCGCCTGGCCTGATTTCTGTAAGAGGCTACCTCCCGCAAGAACCTCTATCATAATTTGCTTCATCTCCCCATTACTAGAAGATCCTACTTCGACAATAGAAGGCACGAAAGTAGGGGTAGATGAAGGAGCCACGGATGGAATAGGCGGGGGAGCAGAAATAGCAACAGGTGCGGCAAATGAAAGTTCCATTGGAGCAGATGGAGGAAAAATAGCAAGAGGCGCCTCCTCTGAAACTGTGCCAAAGCCTTGATGGAATAACTGTTCAATTGATTCATTGGTTGAGGAAGGAGTTGCATCTTCAGATTGTATAGGGGTGGAATGCTCTGATTTAGGAACGGAAGGTGGGTCGATAACTGGAGCATATTCGTCGTCAGACACGACCTTTCTTCTCCGCGACCTCCGAATCAGTGAACCTTCCTCCTGCTCTTCCTCATCTTCCAAGGTCCGAGACCCATCCGTTTTCCTTTTTGACGAAGAGGAATTAAAAATAATTTCTTGAGCCTTGGACAAAGAAAGTTTTGAAGCAGATACAGTAGCAGCAGAGACTCCACGAGTAGGAAACCCTAACAAATAAAAGGGATTAGAAAAGCTTAAAAAGGAGATAAAGGAAATGTAAAAAAAACTTACCATGGGTTTTCACTTTGCAACCAAACCTCGCCAAGAGGTACTTCCAAGAGCGTTCTTCCATTGGAGCGATACCACGGAAACCGGAGACCTCCTCAACGGTTCCCATGGTTGCTGCAAAAAGAAAACAAAAAAAAATCACGATACTGAAAATCTATCAAAATAAAGAAGAAAGTGAGCAAAAATGGACTCACGTGCAAAGTTCCACTTCTCAGGGAAGGGGAGATTTTCTTCACCTACCAAACCTTTTGTAGGGATAGCAACAAACCGGACATACCAACCTCTATCTTTATCATCGTCAAGGATAACCAAAACTCTTTTAATCCTAGCCGCGAGAGTAAAAACTCCTTGGCAGAACAACATAGGAGAATAGAAATGAATAAGATGTGAAAAGTAAAAGGAACTGAAGCCAAGTTGGACAAATATCTAAGGCATGATACTGCTCTCCAGATAAGAGGACTGATTTGTCCCAAGCACACTAAAAAAAAATCAACAGAATTCTATAATGACATGGTCGATAGGAGGCTTGAATCCTAAAGTAAAGGAGTAAGTATACACGAAAGAATACCCAATTTTGTTAGAAGTTATTCTCCGATTTTCATTGGGAACTAAGACTGGAAAGTCAGATTTCCAATAACAATCTCTACGCACGAGTGAAATTAAACCCTCGTGATTTGAGTAGGGTAAAGATCAGCACGATCATGAGATTCATGGAAGAAAGCTGTTTTCTTATGGCCTCACTATCCTTTACAAAAGAAAACCCAACAGGAACAATCTCATCAATCTTTGGTTCACGAAGTGGTTCGTTAGATTCTCTACTCTTAGAAGAAGATCTAGAAGCTTTATCCCTAGAAGAAGATGAAGAAATATTAACCCTAAAAGATGGTGGAGGAGTGATGTTACGTGGAGAAGGAGAACCCCTGGAAGGTGTAGGACCCAAGATCCTTAATCTACCGCCCCTCCTGCTCTGGATTGGAGCAGAAAAAAGAGATAGTTCATTTACTATAATAACTTTCTTGGGTTCTTGATTTGAAGAAGACATATTTGCATGAAAGAGGAATTTACAAGCAATGAAGGAAAGTTAGAAGTTTTTCATAAAAGAAAAGGCAGAAAAGGGGTATTTATACTCAAAGGCAACCGTAAAAAAAAGGAAAAAACACTAATGTGAAAGTCATAATTAGAACTGTCGCTTCGTGACTGATGCAGCCGCAAAAAGCTCTAAAAGACGTTGATGAATTGCAGAACCAATCCGAGAATGCCATGTGGCACGGGCATTAAATGGAAGTGACAACCGACGCATACATTCAGAGACGGATGCAATGGTACGAGTGAAGCGGCTGCAAAATATTCCCGCCATGAATGAGTATCCACTTACCAAATATTTAATTGATAAATAAATGGTAAGTGGAGGGACTATATATATTGGCAAAAAATAGACTTCACACGTGTAATATTTCTGATGACAAAGCAATCTATGTGGAGCAATGGAAACATGACAACTGGTTAGGAATTTAGAAAGAGGTACGAGACAAAGAGGTACGGAATAACATACACACGAGACAACTAGAAACGGGAGCCCCAGTCTAATTGGGGAGTTGAAGAGACACGGTCAGAATGAACCAGGGCAGAATAAAGGGCAGATTCACAGATCTTCAATCAATGAGCCAAACGTTACATAATCTTCACGCAACAGTTACGATTACCTATTGTAACGTTACATTAATGATATTATTAGTCATTAATGCTCAATCATTAAGAAGAGTAGACGTTATATTAAGAAATTCCCTATAAAAGGGAGTAAAATCTCACTTGTATGGACACATTCGAACCTCTATTGAAATATACTTACTTTTATGCGATCTCATTGCTTTCTTATTTACAAGTCTAATTCCTATTATTAGTTAATTTACTTGTTATCAAAAACCCGAGTACTTCTTAAAATAGCTTAGACTGAGAATTTAATTCTTTGGTTAAACACTTATGATGTTGAATGGGTAATAAATATATTGATTTTATGATGGATCAATATAAAGGTGGCTAAAGGGCCGGTTCAACCCGGGACCGGACCGGCCCAGACCGGTTCAAAC
>MDKH01134480.1:0-31241 GCA_005239495.1 Nicotiana undulata | reverse complement strand
TATATATATATATATATATATATATATATATATATATATATACATATATACACAAGATGTACATAGAACCCTAGACCCGGAAACTCTGATGGATGTGGATCTTACCCTTCAAGCTGAACTCCGGCAACACCTACTGAGGAGGTCTACCCGTCTATCTGTCTGAACCTGCACGCATGAAATGCAGCGTCCCCGGCAAAAAGGACGTCAGTATGAAATAATGTACCGAGTATGTAAGGCAACAGAAACTGAAACTAAACTGATAATATAATAATCGAAAGTAACTGGGAGTCAAACATAATCTGAAGATATGCTTACCTGCTGATACTGACTCAACTTTCTCAATATAGTAAGTAAAATAGTTGTCCGACCTTATAAGGCTCGGTATATATATAACTTCTCTTTCGTAGTAGTCTCGCTCATGGGCGCTCGTCTATACTAGGCTCTGTATCTCGGTTATTCTGGGCTCGCTCATAGGCGCTCGGCCATAGTAGTCTCGGTATATAACTTACCATCTGATCAGAGGTTGCCCAATAGGGTCCTGCCCACTGATTATAGCTTGATGGTAGTGAAAATATTGTAATACTGTATATATAGACTCCCTCCTCTCTTGACTGGAAGAAGACAGTACTCAATTAAATATGAAGTCCCAATAAGGGAGAATACTATAACTTAGGAGACTATGATAATGTATATAAATTGGGGAGTATGAACTTCTCTTTATGCCTCGTTATCAAACATATGTAATTACGAGATCGTGTCACAACGAAGGAAAGGTTTAGCCTTAACATACCTGGACCGATTCTCTTGACAATTCCTCTAACGCACATCTTTTCCGAAGAACACATAATGGCAGATCGAAATAGAGGAAAATCCGTATGATATTCTTGAGAAAGATTGTACCGTGCTCTCTCTGAATTGCGTCCCACACTGCTATAACGTTATGAAATTCATATGAATTCATTTTTGAGAAGTCCTACGTTAGTAACACATACATCTCCATAACAATGATATATGAAATAATGATGTATAAAGATGTCTTTAAGACTCTTGGTTGTGGGCCCCACTTTAGGGGATGACTAAGCCACTAAAAATCCTCCAAAATGTGGCACCTTACCATATACTTAAGAGTCGCAAATTGGTTCTTTATCCAATTTAATGGGCTGCCACGTTGGAGCCTCTTTATGCTCATCCAATGACCTTAGTTACTAAGCCACAATTCCTTAATCAACTTGTTAATGGGGATTAGCCAATAATTAACCAATTACCCGCATAATTAAGAATTATCTCAAATTACTTATAATAATACTCACTTTTAACACATCTTATACATCTTACTATCATGGCCATGTGGTACCTTGTATGGTACTAGTCCATAAATACCGGGTATTTTAGCTTGGGCCGTATTTTATCGCAAAATGCCAAACTTCGATGAAATTCATTTTCTTCGATTTTTTACCCTCTCACCTTCATGAATTTACTAATCACTTGTTTGAAATAGCATAATGCTTATAATCTAAAAATAATCTCATTCCCGAACTTACGTTGATTAACTTACGACGAAACTTTAACGTACAAAAATGTGTGATGTAATATCTCATTTTCGAGCTTCCATCAATTTACTTATAGCGTATTTCCACATACGTAAAACGGGTGTTGTAACATCCATGAAGCCCTAGTTAGGATTTATGCGAATATTCGTTTCCCTAAGCTTGATAAGTTGGAATATCTAGTTCTAGGAAAGCGCATTGCTATAGATTATGCCATGTTTGACTCAACTTTTTAGTGTAAATATTTTGGTTTCTCTATGTTGTTCAAGAACACCTATCCTGAAGACTTTGAAATTTCCTTTGATCAAGCAAAGTGTTGCACAGCCGAGTCTCCCTCTGATTCTCTTCCAAATCAGTTAGATTCTAGTAATGTTAGCTTTGAAACTCGAGTCCTCACACATATGGTAGCAACAACCCTTCTCCCTTGCACTGGCTTGCTCTCTACCTTTTCCCAATGAGATACCTTTCTTGTTTATTGTCTAATGACCAAGCATAATGTCAAGTTGTCCTCCTGGGTCATAAACTTCATGATTGAAATTGTTGATTATCCTTCAAGTATTCCATATGGTATGGTTATCACTCATCTCTTCGAAGCCCACAACATCTTTATTTCCCCCCAACCCATTTGTCTCTGTCACCAGATCCTACAACTCCAGAGCCTTTTCCAGTATGGGGTATGTTTGTGTGAATGGTACTTGGGTGAAGATGCAAGAAGGAGAGGTTAAGGTTGTTCAGACTGAATCCAAAGCCAAAGTGTCTGGTTCCCATCCTAATGTGTGTGATCCTAAACTTGTGGAGAAGCTAATTGTTTTTAGCAACAGGATGACTACCATCATGGATCTTCTTGTCTCTATCCAATCAACCACTGAGGATATTCATTACATCTCAAAGGAGATAGGATATGATGTTTCAAACATAAGGGTCAAGATTCTCAAGTTAGCAGAGAATGCAGTAAAAACTATCAAGGAAGTGCATGACACGATCGATGGGGTATCTGTTATAATGAATGCCAGTTTTGATCGTCTGAAAGAGGCTATCTGCAATACATTCACTTATTTTCTGCATCGTTAATTTGTGAAATTGGTGAATGTTTAAGACATTCTTTTGTTTGTTTTGTTTTGGGCTGGTTTTCCAGTCTCTGGCTGTTTCGTTAGGAAAATCATTAATATCTCTACACTTTTAGTTTCTGTTAATATATTACTGCCCGTATAATATATTTTTGTTGATTCTAAAGGGGGAGAAATAATTATAACAAGTATCCAGTACTGCAGGTACACACATTTTTGTGGTTGCCCTATTGAGGAGGAGTCGACTGACACGTGTACCAAACACTGTGAGGACACATAATGTTATGGCTGCCTTGTTGAGGGTGGGTCGACTATCACACGGTGAAGAGTCAACTACAGCAATAAAAGAGTCAGCTTAATAGGGAAGTAAACTACTTTTACATGCTATTTTGGCATCATCAAAAAGGAGGAGATTGTTAGATTAAAATTTTAATAATGAAAAAAATATATCCTTGTTTGCAGGACCATTCAGAAGCAAATGAGGTTGAGAACAAGTATGTTAACAATGAACAAAAGAAGCCAAAAAAGGAAGGAGTAAAACCAAAGAAAGAAAAATAAATGCAAAGATCTGACAACGGAGAATAAGAAAGGAAGGTCTGAGATTAGAGGAGCTTTAGGAACGAAAAAGATATGTAAATATCTGACAACCTAGATGACGAAGAATAAGAAAAGAAGGAACAAGATTAGAGGAGCTCTAGGATGCTAAAATTTATGTGGCCAGACTACTGAAGATACTCATTGCAAAGGAAAGATATTAGTCCCCTAAATCAAGGATCAATCTATAGGACAAGTTACTTGAGGAGATCGCTCTCAGGTGGAAAGACCAGCAATCCAGATCCAAAATCAGGAAGATCCACACTTAGTTTTGGAATGAATCAAAAATGATTCAATTTCAAAGATCAATAGCCTTGGGACTACAAATCTCTCAAAATCTGCCGCAATCAAAGCAAGTTCAAGTGTATATATTGTTGAACATCAAGGAAGAGACGATATACTTTGATCAAACCAACTTTGTGCTATTTGTTCTACTCTAAACAAGCATTGTAATCTAGTGTAGTTTACTGTGTAATCAGTAGAGAGAAGAAAGAGAGAAAAACATTGGTGAAGCATTGTATCACGATTACTACAAGTGTACTTAGAACCAAAAGAGAGTTGGTGTTCAAGATAACATCAACATATTTGTACGAAGTTATTCAATGAGCTTTAAAGAGAGAACATCCTTGCAAACCAAGGAGACTAGAGTAGGATTACATTGAATCCGAACCAATATAAAATTTATGGGTGTCATTAAATTTTTGCACTTTACATTCTGTCATTAATTTTATCTTACCTCTACTTTCAGTCGACTACAGCATTAGAATCACGAACATGAGCCAAATAAGCCAAACACCCCTTCGCAACTATGCGACGAGCCTTGGCATAAGAGATTACTCTGTTGGAAGAATGACCAGGAGTCCCTTTCCGCTCTAATCGAGGCAACCCCGCCAAAGCTAAGGTAACTTTCTTGGCGTGACAGTCCAAGATCGCATAATAAGGTGACAGCCAATCCATGCCCAATATGACATCAAAATCCACCATATCAAGAAGCAAAAGGTCTACACTGGTTTCAAGACCCTCAATAACGACCACACACGAACCATACACACGATCTACAATAATAGCATCCCCCACGGGCGTGGACACATAAACAGGGACACTCAAGGAATCGCGGGGCACAACTAAATACAAAACAAAGTAAGATGACACATAAAAATAGTAGACCACGAATCAAACAGAACTGAAGCATCTCTATTGCAAACTGAAATGGTACCTGTGATAACAGCATCAGTCTACTCCGCCTCAGGTCTAGCTGGAAATGCATACAATCGGGGTTGGGCCCCACCACCCTGAACCACGTCTCTGAGAGGACCTATGACCGGCGGACCTCCACCTCTAGCAGGCTGGCCTCCACCTCTAACAATCTGGCCCTTACCTCTAGCTACATGACCCCTACCCCTGGCTGGCTGGGCAGGTGGTGCTGCAGCTGGTGCCAGAACTATAGCACGAGAACTCTGGTACTAAGGCTGATTACCCAAAAATCTCGAACAAGCTCTCCGAATATGCCCATATTCACCACACTCAAAGCATCCCTCCTGATACTGAGGTTGACCCTGACGAGCCGGCTGACCACGATAATAACTCTGCAGAGGAGGTGCTCTGGTAGGAGCTGATGGTGAGCTATAGACTGGTTGAGCAGAAGGATACATATAAGAACCATGACCACCTGAGGTACCATGAGACACCTCAAGTGCTGAATGAAATGGCCTGAAAGAATGTCCTCTGCTAAAAGTAACCCCGCCTCCAAATGAGGCACCGCTGAATCCACCGGAATGGCGAGGTCTTTTGTTTGACCCCTGACCTCCCAATACGAGAACCATCTCAACTCTCCTGGCCACATTGGCCGCATCCTGAAAGGAAATCTCGCTCCTTGTCTCCTTAGCCATCTGCAACCTGATGGGCTGAGCAAGGCCCTCAATAAATCTCCTGACCCTATCTCTCTTTGTGGCTAACAAAAGAATTCTATGTCGAGCCAAATCCACAAAGTGATTCTCATACTGGGTAACTGTCATGCTGCCCTACTGAAGACGCTCAAATTGATGACGATTCTCCTTTCTAGTAGTGATAGGCAGAAACTTTCCCAAAAAGAGGTGTGAAAACTGATCCCAAGTCAGAGCAGGTGACCCAGCTGGTCTAGTCAACAAATAATCCCTCCACCATTTCTTGGCGGAACCAATCATCTGAAAAGCGGTGAAGTCGACCCCATTGGTCTCCAAAATACCCATGTTCCGAAGAACCTCATGACAGCTATCAAGGTATTCCTGAGGATCCTCTGAAGTGGAACCACTGAAATGAACAGGGAAAAGCTTGATGAACCTGTCCAATCTCCACAAATCATCGGTAAACATAGTTGCCCCATCAACAAGCGGTGCTGCAGCAACTGGCTGAACTACCCCAACTGGATTGGCTGATGGGGTCTAAAGCTGAGGAGTAATCTGATCAGGAGTGTGGGTAACAGGAGTCTGAACCCCTCCTCCTTCCTGAGATGCGGCTGCTGCCACAGGAAATGTGCCAGTTTGGGCTACACTTTCCATAAGGCCCACTAGTCGGACCAAAGCATACTGAAGTATCGGGGTAGCAATAAATTACTTTAGGACCTAAGTTGGTCCCGGAACGGTCTGAGCTGGAGCCCCCTCATTGATCTCTATCTGGAGCTCCGCAGCTGGAGCTGCTGCTTGAGCAATGGGCTGAGTCCTGCCCCTGCCTCGGCCTATGCCCCTAGTAGGAGCTGCTGCCGCTGGAGGACCTGATTGTTGGTCAGCGGAAGAAGAAGCACGTGTTCTCGCCATCTCGAGAGAATAGAAGAGTTCAATCAGTATTTGAGATAACAGAATAGAAGTAAAACTAGTTTGCTCCTAACTTGATATCCTTTGAGAGATAAGTACAGACGTCTCTGTACCAATCCCTTAGACTCTATTAAGCTTGTTCGTGAATTGTGAGACCTAGGCAACCTAGTGCTCTGATACCAACTTGTCACGACCCAAATTTCCAACCCTCGGGTTCGTGATGGCGCCTAACACCATACTTTCTAGGCAAGCAATGTTAGAATTTAGCTAACCGTTTTCTTTTAAGAATTTATTTAAATATAAGTAAGCAGTTTAAAATGACACAAAATCTAATACTGTCCAATAAAATGATAGCAAGAATAGTGTATGAAATAATGAAATGAAACTCGAAACTAATACTATATCTAGCAACCCAGGGTTTGGAGTCACAATTCACGAACTACTAAAGAATACTACAAGTATTTGGATGGAAAAAAATATGTTTGTTTCAAAACTATATAAAACAGTAAATGAATAAATGGGAGAAGACTCCAGGAATCTGTGGACGCCAGCAGATCTACCTCGTGTCTCCGTGCGAATAAACACTTATTGCTCAAAATTCAACTCTGACCGAAACCTGGATCTGCACAAGAAGTGCAGTGTGCAATATCAGTACAACCGACCCCATGTACTGGTAAGTGTCGAGCCTAACCTCGACGAGGTAGTGACGAGGCTACGGCGGGGCATTTATAATATAACTTGTATACAGTGTTTAGTAAAGCAAGAAGAAAATACTAAACTAAATAAACAATATCTTGCAACAATTAATTAAGTATCTCAGTTATCTTTCCAAATCCCAGGTATAACCAATTCTTACGAAAATTTCCAAGTTACAATTTAAATAACGGTAAAATTCTTTGCGGCGTGCAACCCGATCTTTCCAAGTTACGAAAATTTCCAAGTTACAATTCTTTCCAGATCTCACCCTTATTCCTCTTGTTGCGGCGTGCAACCCGATCCCACATATCCACCCTTGTTACTCCTTGTTGCGGCTTGCAACCCGCTCCCACCAGACAATCACATCCACCATTCTTAATAAAGGTTTCACAAATTAAATCAGAGTCTTTCACAATATTATGTCTCAACAAATATAAACAGAAAATTGTACTATTAAGAAACTTCACCAATTATCACTACACAGTGAAAATGTATCATAAAACACTGACAACCAACTCAAACACTAAAGTACCACAATGAAGCTAAGGAACAATTGATACTCTCAAATAAGTGGACTAGGCAAGTAAACAGGGAGGCATCAAAATCATGAAACAGTTAAGACATAATACAATAAATTGGAAACGAGGAAGGGAACATGCCAAACAGATAATTTGGTGGTGCATCGGTACTCGTAACCTCACCTATACACCATACACCAATTTCACATAGCATTTAAGTCGGGGATTCCTAATCCCTCAAGTTAAGGTTAGACCAAACACTCACCTCAATTCCGCAGACCACTCTCTGCTCATTCACAGCTTTTCCTTTAGAATTTGCCTCTAACCCACTCGAATCTAATCATAACCGGTTCAATATCATTAATTATTGCTAAAGAAATTAACTTTAATGAAAAATCATGGTTTTCCTATGTTTTTCAATCAAAAGACAAAAATTGACCCCGGGACCGCTTGGTCTAAACTCGAGGTTCGGACCAAAACCCGTTTACCCATTCTCCCCCGAACCCGTATATACAATTGGTTTTGGAATCCGACCTTAATTCGAGGTTTAAATTCCCATATTTCGAAATTCTTGAGTTCTACCCAAAATCCCAAATTTTACCATGAAAATTCTAGGTTCTAGGTTGAAATCTTGATAAAAGTTGCAAGAGATTGAAAGGAATTAGTTAGGAATCACTTACATATGATTTGGAGAAGTTCGAGTCTTTGTATAATGGCCTATGGAGGTTTAGGGTTCAAGAGAATTTAAAAATGGGTGAAAATTCCGTCTAAAAACATATTTGAGCAGCTGCAGTTATCGCAAATGTGAACTCGCAAATGCGGCCTTCACTTCGCAAATGTGAAGCTTGGCCTGGCTTGCTATTATCGCAAATGCAAACGGGTGTTCGCAAATGCGGTCACTGCTCGAGTCGCAATTGCAACAATAAACTTCGCAAATGCGAAGTCACCTCCCAGCCCCTCTGATCGCAAATGCAATATTAACTTCGCAAATGCGATGCTTGCATTTGCGAGCCAGACATCGCAAATGCGACGTCTGCAGACCTGAAGCACACCAGCAAATTTTATTAAGTCTAAATCACTCTGTGGCCTATCCAAAACTCACCCGAGCCCTCGGGGCTCCAGACCAAACATGCACGCAAGTCTAAAAATACCATACGGACTTGCTCGTGTGATCAAATCATAAAAATAACATCTAAAACTACAAATTTAACCTCAAAACTCATGATTTTCTCAAGAAAACCTCAAATTCACTATTTTCTCAAACGAGCGTCTGAATCACCTCAAATGAACTCCGATTTTCACCAAATTTCACAGATAGTACTTAAACATTATAACAAACCTGTATCGGGCTCCGAAACCGAAATACAGGCCCGATACCAACGGTTTCAAACATTAATTCATTTCTTTATTTTCTTAAAAATCCAGCACAACAATGTACTTCAAAAATTGAAATCTAAAGCTAGGGACCTCGGAATTCAATTCCGGGCTTACGCCTAAGTCCCATATTTTCTTGCGGACCTCCCGGGACCGTCGGAACACGGGTACGGGACCGTTTACTCAAAATGTTGACCAAAGTCAACTAAAATCAAATTTTAACTCTAAAAATTATTATTTCTCATATTTTCACATAAGGCTTTCTGGATTTATGCTCCGACTGCGCACGCAAATCGAGATGATTAAAATTAATTTTTTTAGGGCTAATGAGTCCGAAATGGAGTCCTAATTCATAAAACGGCCCTTTGAGTCATCACAAGAAGAATGTACCTAGTAGCTTGCATTCTCAGCTTTTTTGCTTCCTTTTTGTCGTTTGGGAGGAAGTCGTTCTGAAAATAGTTTATAATACGATTGAGTCATTCCCAAGTTAGATTTACATATTTTACCTCGATATGGTCCAATGTCGAGCTGAGGAAGTGAGCTACACTCTTATCCCCAGGGGTTACAATTTTGGTGGAGGCTGCCAACATGGCGAGATCATCTGCTTTGACATTCTGATTTCGTGGAATTTGGTCGAGCTTACACTCGTCGAAACTGGGTAACAATATGCAGATCGCGGTCTGATATTTGTGCAACCTCTGCTCTTTGATCTAGAAAGTCCCAGTAACCTGGTTGACTACGAGCTGAGAATCAAAACGAAGATTTAATTGCCTCTCTCCATACTCGAGTGCCAGTCTTAATCCTACAAATATGGCCTCATACTTGGCCTCGGTGTTAGTCATATTTGGGCAGCTTATGGATTGTCGAATGATTTCACATGTGGGAACTTCGAGCACGAGTCCCAGCCCGGACCTGCATGCATTGGATGTGCCATCGATGTGCAGGACCCAAAGGTCTTGTGTCTAAAGAGGAGCTTGAGTGGCTTCCTTTTCGACCTCGGGCATTACTTTTGCACTAAAGTTTGCGACAAAGTCGGTGAGTACTTGCAACTTTATAGTTGTGCAAGGCTGATAAGCAATATCATGCTCACTTAACTCGATGGACCATTTGGCCAGCCTCCTCGACAACTCGGGTTTGTGTAATATTCTTCTTAAGGGAAAAGTGGTGACGACCGAGATAGGGTGGCACTAAAAATAGGGTCTAAGCTTTCGTGAACCTACAATAAGGGCCAAGGGTAGCTTCTCGAGGTGAGGATATCTTGTCTCAGCGTCGACTGGTGATTTACTAATATAATAAATTGGATATTGTGTACCTTTGTTTCCTCGAACCAAGACCGCACTTACTGCTACTTCCGAAATGGCAAGATAAACAAGGAGTCTCTCCACGGGCTTGGGTTTTGAGAGCAAGGGCGGTGATGATAAGTACAAAATTCATTACAAAAAAGAAAATAATTCTGAACCTTCAGTTCTTGTAGTGTGTGCACACACTCGGGCGTCCACTCGAGGCATGACCCTATAACAATATGTTCCCCTGTGGGTGATGAACCTGGTTTTCTCGTGATTCTTTTCCTCCATGAGTATTTGGTTATAACCTGAGTAGGCATCTAGGAAACTTAAAAGTTCGTGTCCAGACATTGTGTCGATAGTTGGTCGATGTCTGGTAATGGGAATGAAGTTTTTGGGCATGCTTTGTTTAGGTTTGTGAATTCCACGCACATCCTCCATTTCCCGTTTTTCTTTTTGACCATCACCACATTGTCTATCCATTTGGGGTACTTCGCCTCCCTTATGGCGGGGTTGAACTTTCGTCAGACCTTCCTTACCGAGGGGTAGAAGGGGTCGACATTCAGCTTGTGCGAGTCGATTTCTCTGGGGATACCTGGCATGTCTGCATGAGTAAAAGCACACAAACCTGCGTTAGTTATTAAGAATTGACTAAATTTACATGGTTCTCAGAGTTTACAACCGATGTAGGCCTTTTTGCTAGGGTCGCTATGATCTAGTAGAATGGGGTCAAGGTATACTATGGTTGATTCAGCGGCTTCGACCGTCTCGGGATCCATAATGGCTTCCTCAGCTTTGCCTTGTGGTGACATTGACCCTGATGATTGCTAGCCTGCCTTTTCCTTTACTTTCTTTTGTTGAGTTGTCGTGTTGTCCATGGAGATTCGGTAGCATTCTCGGGATGTACGTTCTTTCCCTCATATGTTGAATATTCCCCAAGATGTTTGAAATTTGATCACTTGGTATAAACTAGAGGGGACGACTCTCATAGGGTGTATCCATGGTCGTCCTACGATGGCGTTGTATACGGTGTCCTGGTCCATGATATGGAACGTCGTCTCTAGAGTTACTCCTCCCGCGAGAACATTGAGTGTGATTTCTCTGGAAGTCCGTTTGACTGCATTGTTAAAACCGATTAGTGTAATGCAACGTGGCACTATCTTATCCTCGATTCTTAACTGTGCGAGGACTGGGGGTTGGATGATGCATGCTCCACTTCCATCATCTAACATAACTATTAACATCAGTATCTAAAAAATTCGTACAGCAATGACAATGCATCATTGTGAGGAAAAGTCAAATTGTCGGCATCTGACTCATTGAAGATGATACTCTCTTCGAGTTTGTCATATCGTTCGTGGGTGATCGGCCTTTTGAGCTTGTGGGTGGCGGTGAACTTGATGTCGTTGATAGAGGCGTCGTCGCTGCCACCAATAATCATATTGCTTGTACGAGCTACTAAAGGGGGCATTGGCGAGCATGGACGTTCTCGACCCCTTGCTAAGGTGTTCCTGCCTTTGTCGCTGAGCAGTTCTTTGAGGTTCCCTTGCTGCAGTAGGTTTGCTACCTCTAGCCTTAGAGCAATGCAGTCTTCTGTTTTGTGTCCACTTTCTTGGTGGAACTCGCAGAGGGCATCGGATGGTTCTTGGGTCGGACCTCATCTTCGGTGGCCATTTTACCTTCATTCCGAGCTTCTCAAGAGCATAGACCACCTCTGTAGGTGAAACACAAAAATTGAGAGCAGATAACAAGGGGGGCATACCTCTGTCGTTCTTATGAGTTCCTGATCTCGGCCTAGACAGACCGTCTTCATAACGGAAGTGGGGAACGGGTGTCCTGACATAGGGCTGGTTTTGTTCCTTGCCTGGCCGCAATATTGGATGATCTGTCCTTACATTATCTCTTCGTTCTTTCCCGGGCTCGGATTGTACCAAGCTGAGTCGTCGAGTTGGTCCGTTGAGGTCGTCATCATCTTCTTTAACCTCGGCACAATAGACATTATGTATTTCATCCCAAGTGGTCGGTGGATACTTCATTAACTGACTAAGTAGCTTTCTGGTTTCCCTCGAACCTTCTCAGCTCAACACATTCTGAAAGGCTGCGACGGTCATTCCTTCGGGAAACATTTGGTAAGGTCATCCTCACCCTGTTGAATCGGGGGAGGATGTCCCTCAGTCCTTCTCCTAAGGATTGCTTGATTGCGAAGATGTCGTTTACTCTTGTTTCCACTTTCTAGGCCCCCGCGTGTGACGTTGAGAAATTATCGGCCATCTCTTCGAACGTTTCTATGGAACGGGTTGGTAACTGTGAATACCATGTTAAATCCCCTCCACTGAGGGTTTCGCCAAATTTTTTCAACAAAATGGAGGACACTTGCTCTTTGGTGAGGCTGTTGCCTTTCAAAACGGTGACATAGTGACTCACATAATCTTCAGGGTCGGTCATCCCGACGTATTTTCTGAGATATGGGGTATCTTGAAGGTATTTGGTATGGCGTGTGAAGCCGCTTCCTCGCTATATGGTTGTTTTACGAACCTACCGGCATCCCTTTTTGGCAGACATTTGGTAGCGCCAGGTATATTTTTCTACTTGTTCCTTGTGCTCTTTTATTTTGTCTCTGAGCGCCTTGTTTTCGTTTTCCATTTTTTTTCATTCTTTTCAGCACGGCGACGAGGACATTGTCACCTACACTGTCAGTAACATTATGAGTTTTACCTGAAGTTGTAGGGTCAGGTTGGTCGTCATGTTTGTCCCCTCATTGTGCTACATGGACTCTCATGGTATCTGTGGTTGTGCATAGAGCTTGTTTACTGATCACGCTGACCAGTGTGTCAGTTAGCCACGCTTCGAGGAGATTTTTCACAACGGGTGGCATCCTTTCTCCTGTAGATGCGGAAGTCTGTTTCCCGTTTGGTCGTGGGCGAGTCTGTGGGCGTTATCCCTTCATCATGGGTGTCATAGCCTTTGTTGATAGCATCCATGAGGTTAAGGGGAAATATTATTTGTTGCCCTCACTATGTTTCCTTTGTTACCTGCCTTGGAAATTTTCTACGTACAGAGAGATGGATAAACTTTGTGGTTTGTTATATTAACAAGTCACATGAGTTGTAGATTTGATGGAAACTAAAAGATTGGCTAAGAAAATTTCCACATGCGGCTACAAACTGTTAGGCCCAAAATTTAGATCTAGGTTTAAACAATTAGATTTTCTAGTAGAATAGAGTTAATCTTAGTTGGTTAACCTATTTTGTCTTAAGATGTTACAGTACTAGTTGAATAGTAATAAATAGTAATGATAATGCAATATTCAATTGTCCAAGAACAAAAGGAGAAAGCATTAAATAGTAGTAAATGATAAGAAATAACATTTATGTAAATAAATGCGAGTAAGTCAACCGAAAAGGGGTGAGATTCTTTGATATTCCCTCTTACAATGATAAATGGTTGATGATGAGCCTTTGAATATTTTGATTCTCCTAGGATCGTAGGGGAAAAGTTAGATAAGATATGAAGAAAAGGCCTATTTCGTATGTATGTGGTAAAGCAAGAATTTTCAGAGAATGTCAATTTTGTTATCTTTTACAATGAGTGTTCAATCCACTTCTATAGCTACATATCTTTCTATTTATATGAGCCTAAAAAGCCTAATAGTACAGATTCGAAAAATATTCATTGGAATATTTTCTGAAGTCTCATTTCTAAAATTAGCCGATGCTGCTTTGCTAAAGGGTGTACCTATCCTCGTCCTCCACCTCAGTTAAGTCCTTGACTTTGCCTTCGCCCTTCGTTGATATCAACTTGATGACACGTGGCGGCCTTCGAAGGTCTTTCTTAATATCGATTAGGCTCACATATATTTATGACAATTTTTAGCCCATACACTATACAAGTATATGCATTATCGTGTCCTAACTTCTATTAGCGACTCTTAATTACATTACCTTTAAATAAATACCAGAAATCAATTGTGCTGTAACGATACCGAATTGAAACGGTTACGAAAAGTCTAATTTTAGTTACTAAATAGAGTAACAGAAAAATTAGTACTTATGACACAAATCTTATAAAATAAGAGGTCGAACTAAACCATTGACAACCCTAGGTTTAGATATTCTCCCACTTATAATAGTCGTCCATTTTATTTTATCTATGAATAGACTGAGACTAAACTGAACACTGCAAACCCTTCTCGTTTACGTAATAAGGGTATACATTAATGAACTAATGAACCTCTCTGGGGCTACTAGTTGTCATATGGAGTAGTAACAACACATTAATACACGTCATTTGTGGCCTTTTGGATTTGATATAAATTCCTTGTTTTTCCAACACCCATTTAAGTTTTTTCTTTTTCCCCTTTCCTGTAGGCTTTTGCTTTTGGTTGGTAATGAGTAATGACTAATGAATATCAAGGGAACCCATTTTTTCTTTAGCGTCCACGTAGCGTCCCTAAGAGTAAGCTCTATTACTTTAAAGTTTCATTGTTAACTCAGTTTGATATCACGATAGCTTGCGCAACTCTGAACTTCTCAATTGTACATATGGAATCTTCTCGATTATATAGTATTGAATAGTTTGGTAAGCTACTATCCCAACCTCTTCAAGGCATCCCTAAGATCTTTTGCTCAGAGATTTGATGACATTTACTTTTACGGACCTAATTCAGTCACTGTAGACTTAGCTATGGGGTTTCGGTGGTTGTACAGAATCTGTAAACTTAATATCGTGATTTGTGTTGTAAAGAACGTTAATGTGAAAGAAAATCGACAATGGAAGAGGCAAAAGAAAAAGAATAAAACCTTTATTACGTGAAGGCATTCAAAATACTTTACATGTCATGGACAATTTGTAGCTCCATTAAACTTTTCCACTTCTGTATAATGAGATGTAAAATATTTGGAAGAAATCAAAAAATAAGCCGGTAATGGCTAGAGCTCACTCATCTGATCAGAAGGGATATGACCAAAAATATCAGGACATGCCTCCCACTTGCCCTTTTCTCTTGCTTCCCAATAACCACCAATGTAGCGGTAAGTATCACCCCCTTTGTCTTTTGCAAACCACCGCGGCTTCCAACCCCTCTCTTGCATTTTCCGAGCCTGCAAATAAGTAACAATAACTTTGACTTGCACAACTAGACGCACAAAAATGCTAGTTTACGCATTCTATTGCATTTTTAGAACCAACAACTAGAATATGCACCCGTTTCAGGATTAAAGGGAAGTTTTAAGCTAAAAAAGGCAAATCATCTACTTAACATCTATTAAATAAAGAGGCTGGATTTGTTCAAAGTTCTTAGAAAATTAGTTAAGAATTCAGAGGGTAGAAATTTGAAACAACAATGGGCACAAGGCAGGAAACTGGAAACAAACTGCAATACAGTTCTCTTCTCAAAAGTAAATGAACAAACAAGGAAAAAAGAAATTTCCTCTCATTTCCTAGTCGGCTCATGAATCTCACATTTGAACAAAAGAGTATTGGCTTTTAAAGTTACCTGTCGCTGCCGTTCCTCAAGTCGCAACTTTTCTGAATTAGCACTGTCATACTCGCCATTCTCCAAGCACCTTTGATCAGGTCTAAGTCTAGAATCTGTTGGTGGCAGCTGGTCCTATAAATAAAGTTATATTAAAACCAAGATCATCCAGGAACGGAACGAATGTGAAGAGTTAAAGTTATCTACTAAGGTAAGAGCAGATGACGAGTGCAAATGATTACACTCTATGGCCACAAATCTAACAGCACAACTATCTAAATTAAAGCCTGAAAACTCCCTAGTACATTGCAATGAAACTCAATGGGAGTTAAGGATGAAGTTTCAGCAGGCATCCTAGAAACCAAACCGAAACTTGGATTAACAAAATAGGTACTAAAGAGGGCTTTCAGATCCATCAGTAACAATCAGTGCCAACAAATTAGCTCCCCAAGAAGGTGATCATTCAAAGAAAATAAATCTATACCTTACCTTTAGTCCGGGGATGAGCTCATTCATTGTAATTGCAAAGCGTGTCAGGTTATATCTAGTAGGATTTTTGGGAGGTTTGCTCCGCTTCCATAGCAAATGAGCCTCAGAGACAGAATCAAATCCTTTTCCTATGGAGCAATCTCCATTCACATAGTGCACACTCTCATCCCACTTCCCGAATAGTGTAGCTACTGTCTTCCCACTCCTGTCCTGGACTATTCCCTGTACCTGCAAAAAGAAAATTTAGAAGCAACATGCTCAGTCTGAAGCTAAATCAGTCCAACTTATACAATAAACAATTTCTCCAGAGAAAAAAAGGGATAACATCCCTCATGTAAATTACACAGAATTTGTCAAATCAAGAAACTACCAAAGAAACCCCCTTCAGAGATCAAACATACAGTGAGGCACAACTGGGATCCTAGTACTTTGTTTACAGTTCCTTTAAGTATGACTTCCAAGCCACAGAAGAATCATTTAGCATAGGTGTCTCATTTTTCTCCTCTCCTTCTTCTGCGGGTGAACAGCATATTGATTACTTCCAGCCTTTAGAGCTTTGAAAAAATAATTTGTGCATTTAAACATGAATCTCTTTCAGTTTTCTCCTACCAATTCAATTTACTAAATCAGCTAACATCGTAGCATCTTTGTGCTAGCCCTTTCTTCTATGAAATGTTAAGAATTCAAAGAGCACAAGGTTTAATTACCTAAGGGAATTTACAAGGACTCTTTTGCACCAAAAAACAAAGCAGGAAATTTGAATAAACCAACTTTTTATCACATGACCTCTCTGAGCACACATGAATTGCACCCTAGACAAATGTTGCTTTTACTCGAATCTTTGTTGCAGCATAGCCCAGTTCACAATAACCTCAAGCTACGGAAATTTTTTCATAAAGATACATCCACAGCATGTTCGGATTATTACAATTCTGTTCTCACAATAGTCTAATGCTAAACTTCAGAGAGTGGAAGCATCCAAAGATGCGGTTTCTTGCATTTTCATGCAGAATGCTGAGAATGGAAAGAACCTGGTGGGGATTCCGGTCTATAATTGACTGCTCCTTGAATTTCAGCTTACAAGAGTAGTTACGACTTCCTTGTATGCGCATTGTTCCATAGTGATCACAATACAGTTTTCCCAAAATCAGATTGTATATCGATGTAGTTACCTATTACAAGATTATTACCATGTTATAGATGAGCATGACATACAAGAAATTTAATCATTATGTAATGATTAAATAAAGGATAAAAATTTTCAAGTGTCCACATGCAAATACCTTGCTCCATTGGAAGACTTCTCCATCATCAAATTCAAGAGTCAATATACCAACAGGATCTAGCTGAATTGAGCGACCCCAAAATTTACTTTTCAAATTACTATCTCCCCAGAATTTCCATCCTGTGCCCTCACAATGGCATGCTATTATCATGGGATGATGACTTACCTAAACAAGGAGAGAAATATATCATACATCAGCGACATGCTCTCTAGCTACAGACTCTTGTTTGCAATTAATTGTCACCCGACAAGAGAGGATTGCTCAAGTGGTAAGCATCCTTCACCTCCAACCTTGAGGTTTTGGGTTCGAGTCACCAAGGGAGCAAAATAGGGAGCTCCTAGGGAGACGTTAAAAAAATGTCACCCAAAAAAAAGAAGAGCCACTGGGGAAGTAACACATTTAACTCCACCAATCTCCCAAACTTCCTCCTCAAGACCTCTCAACTAGAGACTGACAAAAGTACTTCTTAATTACCACAAAGAACCTCCATGAATATAGTTGCATCAGGAAATCAAACGAATGTGAAGACAGGAAAAACGAAAAGCAAAAATAGAGACACAGTGATTCCATAAACATCAATTCCATGATAGGTTGGAAGTTCGTAATGGCCATTGTCTGTATGTTTCCGCCATAATCAGAAACTAAAGAAGAACACCGCGAAGAGAGAAAAATTATAAGGGACTGATAACTGATTACATGAACAAAATGACACCTTCTCTGAGAAAAAACGGAGGCCTTTATCCGGATAGTCAGCCTCATACGTCTCCCCTAACAACGGATTGAATGGTTTGCAAATCCGTCCTTCAGTAGAGGCATATGCAGATACGGCAAATGCTGCTACATTGAGAATCCTCATCAGGCTGTCACCCTATCAATAACATAAGATTGAAATCAGAACCTTGCACAGATAGTGCAAAATGGCTGACATATAATGCTTATGTGAATAAATGGCAACTAAGATGGAAAAGCACTACAAAGTTTCTGATGAAGGAAAAGCACTCAAAATGATGAAGAATCTTTTCCTTTATTTTAATTACCAACGTAGACAGCACAACCTCATATTACAGGTATTAGGATGAGGACAATGACCCCTGAAAACTGGTAAAAGTTTGTACATAATGGTGAATAAGAAGAAAGACGAAAAGAAGTGATGACCATTAGTCTTGCTAGAAAAACAACTGAAAGTGAGCGACTTAATTATAAGCATCAATTCAGAGTTGAGATGGCATGACAGTTGAATGAACACACCAATAAAAACATAACCGTACTTGCTGCAGAGACATAACAACTGAAAGTGAGCGACTTAATTATAAGCATCAATTCAGAGGTCAGATGGCATGACAGTTGTGTGAACACACCAATAAAAACATAACCTCACTTGCTGCAGAGACATACGCCAACAGACCAGGAAAGAAAGCAAAAGTCTTTTAGCTCACCTATGAGTGAAGGGAGTTCAAGAAGATAACAATGTGTCATGCCAGTGACCATGTAATGATCATACTTGCGTTTGCAGAAACGAAAAGTACACTTAGTTCATCCATGGAAAAAAAAGAAAGCAACAGACAGGGCGCCCCGTAAAAGAGAGGGAGGAAATGGCATATCGTGAAGATCAGGGCGCAAGGTGGAAAATTTACCATTAAGCTTTTCAAAGAACACATTTGCAGTCATCCCCATACCAGTTTAAATAAATGCAAATCAGCTACTTCTATGGACAATGAAAGATGGAAGTACGAATAGATTATTCCTAAGCTAAGGTAGAGCCACATTATATTCATTGTTTCAACTACATGAAGAAACGGGTTCTTAGCAGATTAAATAAATATCAATCAATCAAATACACTTCAATCCAAACAAAGTTGGATCGTTTTTATGAATCCATCACCTTTCCGTTCTATTATACAACAAAAACAACAACAACAACAATCCAGTTAAATCCCACAAATGGGGGGTCTGGGGAGGGTAGTGTATACCCAGACCTTACCTCTACCCTGAGGGGGTAGAGAGGCTGTTTCTGATAGACCCTCGGCTCATGAAGATGAAAAAAGAGAATATATCAGTACCATCAACAAAAAACCATAGAAATATAACAACATCACAAGAACCAGTAATTCCGTTCTATTATAAGAAGCGAAAATAATATATTTTCTGAATACTTGCAGAAGTAAAAGGCAAGATATTCAGGCTGGTTGAGAAAGAGAAGGTCCAAGGATTTGCGGGAGAGAAAGTCATTTGCTATCAATCACTTTGAGTACAGAAATCAAATAGATGACAAATGTGAAACAGAATATAAATTAGATAGGTAGGCACCAATGGTTATACTAGGCTTGAACTATAGGAGTTCTCGAATTCAACAGCGATGCAGAGCTTAGTACACATAATAATACCAAAGAAGTTGAAAACAAGAACATATAAAGCTTTACGAAATTGTTATGGGTTAATATACATGCAGCACCAGAATACAGAGGGCCAAGGGAATCCTTCTCCCCGTCTTGACTAAATCCATGACTTATTTCCTCCTTTTTTATTGCAGGTGTGGGAAATTAATTTAAAGTGTCTTCAAACTTCAAAGCAATACCAGTGCCAAAAACCATCAGTACAGCCGGCACAAAAATTTGGCACGCAACATCGTACAACATGGAGAGAAGATCGTGGCCAAAAATCATTTCAAGCATTTAGCAAACGAGAATTCAAAATATATACAATATCTATGCTATTATCCTTCTTTGGTTTAGTTCAGGAAAGGTAAAAAGTAATAAAGGAACCCACGTCTTGATTATCCTGTCCATCAGAAAAATCCCCAAATAATTTTAACACGATGAAGATGCATTACTTTTACAAATATAGGACAAATTACGGTGTCCAAATAATTCTAATAAATCTATCCAAATGGTGAAAAGAACTTGTCTGCTTACCCTTCTTCCCCATTCTGAAGCCCGATCAAGAAGGTATGAGTACTCCAAGTCTTCAAAAGATTTTTGCAAGGACGAAAGAGGTTCATTGAAGTACACAGGGAGGCACACTTTTGTGAGATCCTTCCCAATATTGTCTTTAATCATCGACCACAGACTGACTCCTTTCTCCTTCTCAATGGGATTAGGCAATTTCTTACGACGCTTGACATGAGGAAACTTGGTTCCAGCTGATCTAATAACAGGGTCAACACTTTCATCAGATGCATATGCATACAGATCATCCTCGTCGGAAGAGAAAGATGATGTTCGAAAATCAGAACTACTGCTTTTAAAAGAACTTGATGAAAGGAAATCCCTAGTGTCAAAAAAGGCATTCTCTTCATCATCAGTATCTTCCTCAGCAGCATCAACTCTTTCATTGTCATCCTCTGATTCACTTGCACTTGCTTCTGGAACAAACATCCAAGAGGATTAAAAGGTAAGGATAAAGATGGTGAACACTGTTGAGTCCCACATCGACTTCAAAGTGGATGGGTGGTCTCCTTATATGGACTTGGGTAATCCTCACCTCTTGAGCTAGCTTTTGGGGTTGAGTTAGGCCCAAAGTCCATTTAACATGGTTTCAGAGCAGGACCCATCCCGATTTTCGATGTTGGGCCCCCATAATTGTCCACGCTCCAGATGTCCAGTCCTGGGCGTGAGAGGGGGTGTTGAGTCCCACATCGACTTCAAAGTGGATGGGTGGTCTCCTTATATGGACTTGGGTAATCCTCACCTCTTGAGCTAGCTTTTGGGGTTGAGTTAGGCCCAAGGTCCATTTAACAAACACAAAATGTACCATGCTGATCACACCACAGTGATCCTCTTGAAATTCAAACCAAATCACATCGGATGTGAAACCCAAGAAAATTTAGACTCTCCATGTATCATTTTATATGGCGGTGTTTGACCAGGCACAAAGTATAAGAAAGAAAGAGACTTTGACACATACCAAAAGTCCACTTAAAACTTGTGCTCTTAAACATGTCATGTCATTTCCATGTCGATAAGAGCGTCATTGGTAAAATGGAAAATTTGATGTTGAAGAGTTTCCAAATATAGGAAGTTGCCGTTCTTATGGAGCAGACTACCAGGAGAGAGTGTCATATAAAATGGAAGAAATGGAGTAGCACTTATAGAATATTGAAAAATAAGGAATTTTAAGACGAAACAAGAATATGCCAATCTTGATTCAGTTTTACCAATGGCAACAATTTGGAACAATATGTAACAAAGTAAAACAAAGAAACAAATCGAGCCATACCACTGTATTTATCCTGCCTTAATCTAGTAGATGGCCCGACATCTTTCCACTGTCTTTGACTCTCATCAACCACAGTATTCTCTAAATCGACCTTTTCTGTCTGCAAAACAAAAATCCAATACCTTATCACAAACGGCAAAGAGAAGGAGAATTCCGACAGATCTGGTCGCACAAAATCATACGGATAGAGAGCCTTTCTGGTGGCCAATAATGTTATTGTCATCTTTCTTTCTTTTTTCTTTTTGATCAAGTAAAGTGGTTATTGTCATCTTTCAATTGATGAATTGCTGAAGCAAATCATCTTACATATAGTGAAGTCATACTGACACACGTTAAATGAAAGAGAAAGAGAATGTTCGCAGAAAAGCAACACTGTGACTGAATTATCTAGATCAAATACGTGGTACCACCACAAACCCCACACTACAACGACATAGAAAACGACCATTCTCCGGTGTGGATCTATCCTATTGAATCAGAAATTCACTAGAGGATAAAGAAGACAACTGTAAATATTCGGCATTATCGGGTATTAGCACATATTTCCCTTCTTTCTAGCTTAAATTACCAGTGTCAAGGCTATCCCATCCATGGGTGCTTCTATAAGTGCTATGCTGCTTGTCACTAGAGAAATGGAGGTCAATATTAAAGCCTGAAAACTCAAGAGTTTTGGGTTAATAGCTCCAATGTCAGATATAGTATAATAATCAAAACCCCGAAGGTCAGAACTAAATCTGGAAAGCTAAGCGGGCAATGAGTTTTAACTACTTCGCTAGGACACAACAAATATCCAGAGACAAGACCAACAACCTGCAGGAGGGGTGGGTGTAAGGTGTTGGTCTGAAATTGCAAAATCAAGTCTGTCCGAGAAGACAATGAAGGAACAATAGAAAAAGAAAGACTTCTTGTCTTTGGGAAGAACAAAAAACCAGAGTACTAGTCTGCAAGCTACACCTCTTTATCTATTCCTTATTTATGAAGTTTGCACCAACATCAAGAACGGATCAAACATTTGAATGGACATCCTAACTACGCAGCACGTCACTGTAACTAATTCCAGATATTGCATATAAGAGAATCCCTAATGTAGAATCGTTGTAGTTTATTCAAATAAGTTTACTGGCCATTAACATGCCCATAACGTCAAAACCATATGAGAGAAAGTCTAAAAGACATATAAGTGCAGGTAACATAGTAAGTAAAAAAACCTTTAGAAATACCGACATCAACCTTATAGTGCATATATCAACTGCACACCCGTCCAATGACAGAACTAATAGGACGTTTGCAGAACAAGTGTCTAATACTTAGCAAGTTCGTATTTTCCTCCAATTTTTTAAATTCAGATATACTTGCCATCCCTTCAGGAAAAATGGGTAACTGAACTAAGTGCCACTTCGGTTACTAATTTCTGATTATGTTTCACTTTTATGTTCTGAAATTTTTCTTCGAAATGATAAAAACATGAGTAAATCTTATCATACTTTTTCTCTGGGGGAGGGGGGAATGAACTTGTTAAAAACCAAAAGTTTCCAACTCTTCGATTGAATGAAACCCAAGCCCTGAAATGAGGTGTAGATGTCTCATCTAGCTTCTTCATCTAGTATTTCACACTACGATTACAGAAATCCAGTAGGTAAATGATGAGGCTCCTACTCTAGATGTACATTAATATTATTTTTTTTATTTAACTTAGTATTTTTGGACATGTTGCTCAACCAATATTGAAATACATTGCAACTTATCTACTGTCAGCTCTGTTCGAAACCATAAAAAAAATTTGGTATGCCCATGTTAATTATCATTCTTGGTAAATTAAGGTTAGATAATTAAAGACTAAAAGAGTGTTACTATTCATAGCGTCTCCTTTATCTTCAAAAAATTCATATGCCGAAACTTGCCCTTTATCCTTTAGCTTTGGATCCCCATCTCTCTTAACGACTATAATTTCAAATATTACTCTAAAAGTTTGTGCCCATTTAACTGGGACAAATGATATGGCGTCGAGGGAGCATATCCAAAAGCAGGAAATTTCACCACAAATGGGAAAACAACGGAAAGAGGGAAAAAAATTAGAAGATAGGGTCGATAAATGACAAAATAAGGAAAGAGGAGACAGTTGGAAATATGGTCAAATTACATATCAAAACTCTGTTATTCAATCTCCTTATGCAAGTTAATAAAGTTTCCAATTCAAAAAACAATCAGAATTCCGCACTTCTAAGAATTGAAGGGCCGCCCACTTCGATTGTCATACTCTCTTTCTCCTACCTAAGACAAGACGCAGCAATTGTTTCTCTCTCTCTTCCCCAGGTCCAAGCAGCAGTGCTCTGCAGGTAAGTTTCGTCACTTCCCATTCTTCTTCCTCCTCCTTCCCCTTCTCTCCATGATCAGAGATCCTCTTCAATTCAGCTCCTTTAAGCCAATGAAGGACACTAGCTAAGGCCAAACTGTACATCCACATAATGCCGCAAGCAAAATAGCTTGGTATCTAATGAAACATCTATACATGTTATGTCCATCGCATCAACAGTGCATATCACTATACATTCACCTCGTATACACAGCCTTACCATGTATTGGAAGGGAATGTTTCCATGGCTCCAGTTATTAACCTCTGAGTCAGATCCATTTGATCTTTTTGAAACTTTTTCTTTTTTTAATTTCAGACGTCTCTACTCCAATCCAATGTTCGGTAGGAATCTTTTAGTATTTGCAAAGAGAGATTTATATGCTCAACAGATAATATAGAGAACTTCTAGAGTTAGAGAAACTAATTTTTTTGATATTGGTGTGATACGGGACCAAATGGAGCGATATAGACAGTGAGAAGTAGATATTCGAGCCCAACTTGCTGGGATTGAAGTGTTGTTATTGTTGGTACCTAGAAGAGAAGCCTTGAAGCAACATAAGAGTTGCCTCCACCTCCACATGCCCGAGCGAGAACCCGATCAAGCCATAAAAGCAACTTCCAGCTGAAGTGCAAGGGAAGGTTGTGTACAGTACATCCATTGTGGTATGGCATCCCTCAGACAGCGCATATAGAGAAAGCTTTAGTGTACCGGTCGCCCTTTTGGTGCCTCTACTCAATAACAGTAATAAAGACTCCATACATGGGAGACGTGTGATAAGCTTGAGTCCTTGAGAAGTCTTAAAAAGAGAAAACAGTAAATCAGGTTTTTCTAGGTGAAGGAACCAATAAGAAACAAATGACACACAGTATCTTCATTTCTTTAGGAAACAAATCACAAACTTAATCATGAACAAGAAAGGAGGCACATAGCCACAAACTAGTCACTTCATCACAAACATGAAAATCTCTTTCATCTGGTGACATAAAGAGAAATAGGCCCAATTTTGCTTCTCAGATCCTTTGTGCTACTTTATCATTTAAAATTGAAAAATCTATATGATTCATACAAATATCCAAGACTCGAAACATAACAAACAAAATAAGTACTACCACGGTATTCCTGAAAAATCTCAAGAATAATGGTAAGTTAGACACAAGCCACCATCCTAAAGAGCAATCAATTGAGAAGATTCTAAAGCGGTTTCACATTCAGGATCACATAAGCAACTGAAAAAGAATATTGATGCTTTCCACAAGTCATGCTAGGTACCTCCAACTGTCTCAAGGTGTCCATGAGCAGCCAATGCTTCTGCTTAAGTACCGTCAGTTGATTCTGCAAAGATGCAAACTCATTTCTCATAATCTGCTCGCTGTCCTGAATAGCAGCCTCACTCACACCCTCCTTCAACAACCGTTGTCTCAACTTATCTGTTGAGACAGCTACATTGTCCACTGGAGCCATTAACTCACTGTTGGACAATCTGGGAAACATGTCCTTCACAGCCTGCAATGCTTCCACCCATGCTATTCTGTCCTCTCTAGTCTCAGCCCTCAGGTGCAGCCTCTTTGTTCCAGTGAAAATCGAAAACCTCCTGTCATCTGATCTACTCTCGCGTATGGATGAGACCTAGCAAAAACTACTCAATTGTTAAATAGATATGTAATCACAATAAAGAGGCTAGCAGTTCAGAGAAAGCGGCAATTCTAGAACAATTCAGCAAAGAACTAATTGACCAAAAGAAAAGAAAATATCACCACCATAAGACTAAGCAAAATGAACACCACGTACGAGGGAATAAGGGGCAGAGTTTAGGGGAAGAGAGTTTTTTAAGGATGTGAGAGGTTACTTTTAACAATCCAGATTTTATCCTTCAAAGTGCTGAAAATTTTAAAAATTTCTTCGAAGTAGTAGTCTTTCCTCCTCCTCCCACCCCCACTAGTGTGGTCAAAGGCGAAGAATTTAAAAAGCACTCCGGGTCTATTGGCACTTTAATCACAAAGCACAGTTAAAGCATACGCTATCGTTTTAAAAAAAAGGCACAATGAAGAAAAAAATAAAAATATATCTATAATGTAAGAAAAAATTACAAGTTCATTCATAATGTTTTCCTTAACAATTATATATCTCTTCGCCGATTTATTAATTATTTAGTACCACTCATTCGAGATAGAACTCTTGAGTAATAAGGCCATGCCTAGCGTACCCCGAGGCACAGATCAAGGGAGGAGCAGTGCCCTCCCTGAGCTTTTCTAACCTATGAGCCTATGACAAGCAAACTCTGCATTCACCCCTAATATATGTGAGGATACTGAATCTCCAATTTCTTCAACAAACTCATAAGAGTAAAGATGATCATTGTAATTAAAAGCATATTTAATTACAGTGACAAAAGCACTTCTGTATTTTCCTTCTTTCCAGAACCTCAGAAGCATGTAACAACTAAACTTCAATTCCACAAGGGACATCCGATAAAATAGGAATGTCACAAAGCACTTTGAAACAATTCATTCACATGGGAAAACACCGTTAACTGAAATATATAAGGTAGAAGTATAACCTTGAGATGAACTTCACCGACGGGCTTGCGGCGAGCCTGAGAAGTAGAAGCATTAGTAATCTTATTCAGCCGCGTCCTCGAGATTCTCCGAAGCGATTCTTCGCCAATAACTTTGGATCCTTTCTCAGTCTCCAAGTTCACAACGATCCTATCCGGTCCATGGATCTTGTAATAAGATAAAACTCCATCCTGCAACACGAACCAGCGAGGCCTCCATCCTTTGCCGTAGTTCACCCACTTGTGTAAAATTCCCGATATACCGTTCCCGACGATGTCGTTGATCTTCACTTGATCGCCGGCGGAAGCGGCGGCGCATGTCAACTGAATCGCCTCCCTCATCGACGGTGGCCGTGATAGAGATGTGAAAATCGCCGCCGTTGACGACGATGATGACTCCGTCAAACTCCGATGACGATGATGATGATTCGAGTTATTCGTGCTCCAATTATTATTATGATTGTAATTATTCCCGCTAGAGGACCGGTTCAGTAAGTCAGCTGATCTACTAGTAGATTCCGCCACCGGCGGAGGCATTGGTAACGGTGAGGATTCGCGATTGTTGTTGTTAACACAGCAAAATGGATGCATTTAGCATATCATACTAGTATTTCAAAATTATACTTACATACTTGCATAAGTAATAAAACTATACTCCATATAATTAAAAAAATTTCCTCCCGTAAGTTACAAACAAAAATTACAATAATTGAACGGAAAGAAAAGGAAGGAAAGGAAATCAGCGACAGGAAATGCTTACGTGGCAGGGGAAAAGGAAAGAGAACGCCTTAGGTAGGGGGGCTGTTTGGGGAAAGTCAAAAAAGAGTTGCGGGAGGGGGCAGTTTTACATTTTATTGAAAGAAAATGTGTGAGTTGTAAGTCATGCCGGCGGTTGAGTGTGGAGAGAGTGAAAGGTGGGTGATGTAAAAGAGAACACGTGGATGAGAGCTAATGGTTTCTCCAGTGCATATCCATCACTAGAACGTTTGACATTAAAATTAAGCATCATTTTATCTCACATCATAAATGCACGATTAATGAGGCGCTAATTTGAGATTCTACTTGTAGGTGTGGCATGGCAATAATTTTTATGTTATCTATCGAATATTGCATCAAGATTGAAAATTCTTGTATAGGTCGAGCATGAAAATATTTGTACAATCTATCAAATACTGTAAGTAGTTGAATATACAATTTTATGTAAGACGGATGCCTTGCAATAATTATAGATTATTTATGAAGGTGTGACAATAATTTTCATGTAATCTATCAAATATTATAATTAGTCCATCATGCAATAAGATTAGTGAGTGTTTAACCAAAAAAATAAAATTTCTAGTCAAAGATTATATTTAGAAGAAATCGGGCTACTGATAACCGAATAATTTCTTACTTCTGCAACAATTCACTTGAAAAGAAATAAAAATAGCAATACGAATTAGCAAAAAAGAAATAAGGAATAAAAATGATAATCAATTCCTCAATTTGCCAGAAGGCTTTTTTCGAAGCAAGAAAATATAATAATATTTTGATAGTGCTTGGAACTTGTCCTTACAAGTGAGATTCTGTATCCTTATATAAGAATACCCAATTATAACGTTTCTCCCTATTTATGATGAATTCATTATGAACATTAATGACATTAATTGCCCTTTATCGTTGATAATCATAACTTACACATTCATAACTATAACGACTTTGTAACTATTCTGGTTCCCTTTCCTTATTTATTGCGGGTTCATGAATCTTCCTTCTTTTCAGTCTTGATTCGTTCCGCTCGTGCATCTTCAACAGATGTTTAGGCTCGGTAATTTGTCTTTTACTGTCTCGTGAGTGTTTACTCCGCATCTTCTTTGCTTCATTAATTTCATTAATGAAATATGCCAGTAGTCACTCCACCATTGTTCCATGTATCATGCTTTGTCAGCTCAGTAAGGCACTTGGCGATTGGTTCTACGATTTTGCAGCGCTTTTTAGGGTTTTTCTGCGGCTGTGTCAGTCATGAAGTGGCGGTTTCATTGTGAAGCTTCATAATGACCTACTTTTAATGATGATTGTTCCTTCTTATATGTACCTCATTCTCGAAATCCCTATTCTACAGTATTTTCTATTATTCTTCCTTCTTACTTTTGCATCTACTCTTTGTTAGTTCTTCATACAACCATGTCTTTCTTCTACACCTGACCCTCGCAAGGTTGTTATCGTTGATGAGCTCGCTCCTTCTACTGTACCTACTAGAAGTAGGAGATGTGGTAGACTTCGTAGTTTAGGCTCGTTGTCTAACCGCGATTCTTCTCATGGCAATGTTGCTAAACCTTCCTTTTCTAAACCTAGGACTCCTTTAACCCCTAGATCTTCCTCTAGGAATAAAGATTCGAGTGAACTAGTGCGTTAACCAACAGTTGTAGAGATTGTTCCTCGTGAATTTTCTTTTCCAACTGATCGTGAATCAATGAGAAATCAAGTTTCATCCATAGCTTCTTTTAATCCTTTTGACCTTTATCCCACCTTAATTACCACTGGTCTTATTTCCCTAGTTCGAAGAGAATGTAACTGAAAACTACATTTCCCAGTTTTAGTCCCTGGTTCCAACCAGAGAATAACTTCATACCAGGCTGGTTATTCCTTCATTTACACGTACCCCTTTACTTTAGGGTTTAAACCACCTATCGATCCAGTGATCATTGAATTCTAATGTTACTTCAATGTGCGTCTAGGACAAATTGGCCCCATTGTCTGGAGGGCTATTGCATGCCTCCGTTATTTATCAAACCTGGCTTCTATGCCTTTTACTTTCCGTCACTTGCTTCATCTTTACTCTCATAAACTATTTCGTGAAGGAGTTTTGTCCCTTGTGGACAGAAGTAAGAAGGCATTATTTAGCCCTAAAGATGACAGAGACCGTTGCTGGTATGCCCGTTTTGTTGCTTCTCCCACTAGCGCTCTGGTGGATGAAGAAAATATGCCTTTTCCATAAAAATGGAATTTTGCACGTAAGTCTTTCCCCTTTGTCTTTTTCATTTCTTATCTTTTTATTAAAAAAAAAACTAATGTGATCTTGTGCTTACTTTTTCAGTAACTATGAAAGTATTCTAGGAAGTTCCTAACTTCTGTGCTTGGGTAGATAAGTTATTAAATGTTGCCCCTATAGAGAAAAGCTTGGAAGTACCTTTCACAGAGATTTGGTTGGAAAGTGAAGACACGCGGTACTTTTTCCTGCTTATTATCTTTCCTCTTCTTTCCCTTATTGATTCAAGAGTTTCTTATCACACCTTTTTTCTTTCCTAGGATTTTCCATTCGTGGTATTAGTCCCGCATCTGTTTCATCCACAAGGCTTTTCGTGACTCTTGCTCAGGAACGAATTTTGAGCTTTTCTTAAGAAAGGTTGATGGAGCCCGTGGCTCTGAGGATGAAAACGAACCAGAGGAGGGTTCTTTAGTACGAAGACCTCGAGTCAGGAGACGTAAATTCTGATGATGAAGCCACTCCTCCATCGAGTTCAGTCCCCTTTAGACTTTTGGATGAGCCAGAGAGTGCCCCGTTGGTGATCTCTGATGAAGAATTTAATGACCCCCCCCCCACCACCACCACCACCACCATTCCCCCCAAGAGTCTATTGAAAAATTGTTTGTTCGTGGCTTCGGAAGTGATGAAGCTTTTGGCCCTATTTCTGCGAAATTGCCCCTCGCCTCCCTTCCAATATCCATCCCCCTTAATCCTTGCGTACCTTTACTTGAAGTTACTTCTGATGCTACCCCCGTGACTGCTTCTACCTCATCTTCCATCCCCATAACTATTGCTTCTCATGTAGAAGTTGAACCTTCCAGTAGCAAGAAGGCGATGAAAAAAATTGTTGTTGAGGTTCATGAAGGTGGGAACTTATTGAGGAAATCGGGTCAAGCCGATGTGTGGTTGAAACCTTTGCTTGGTCCTGCGGATAAGTCAAAAATGGAAAGTCATAGCTGGTTGACCTTGATGAATGATATTGTTCATTCTTCTCTAAAGGTACAAGTTTAACTATATTTCCTTTTTCTCTTCTTTTCGTTTGTCCAGAACTCATTTTCTTTCTTTGTAGATCAACTTGATCGGTACAGAACTCATGAAAAGGGTCGTTCATGTGGACCAACAGGTTATTGACTACCGAACCGAGGCTGACAATTGGAAAGGGCAATTTGAAGGTCTTCAATTGGAGAAAGAAGTTTTAGCAGAGGAGAAGAATGCTTTAGAGCAACAAATAAAAACGATTGTCGCTGAATTAGTGATTGAGAAAGCTTCTTCTAGTCAAGTTGGTAAGGATAAGGATATCCTTGAGCCCTCTTTTGCTGAACAACTTTCTAAGGCAACTGAAGAAATAAGGGGTTTGAAGGAACTCTTTAATCAGAAAGAGGTGTACGCGGGAGAATTAGTTCAACTACTTACTCAAGCTCAAGAAGATCTTAGTGTCTCTACTGATAAGGTTCAGTTATTGGAAATTTCCCTTACTCATTTGAAGACAGCTTATGATGCCTCTGAAGTAGAAAAAGAAGAGCTGAGAGCTGAAATTGATAAATAGGAGAAGGACTATGAGATTCTCGAGGATAAATTGTCATTAGATGTGAGTTAGGCCTTTTTAAACATTCGCCTCGAGACTCTGATGGAAGCCAACCAGGAGGGTTTTGACCTTAATGCTGAGATTGTTAAAGCTAAAGAAGCAATTCATAAAACTCAGCAACATCAAAGCTTTTCTTTACCTGAAGACGAAGGTCCCGAAGGTGATGGAAATGGACTTGTTCCTGGTGAAGCTAATGTCCAAGCCTCTCTCAAGCAGACCCTTCTTCTCCCGTTAATGATGCTCTCGCGGATGATGCCCCTTAGTTATTTCTTGCTTTTGTGTTTGTTCAACATTTTGGGAAGTTTGTTTTGTTTTTTGGAAGGTTGTTTTTTGGTTACCCCTATCTTATTTTGGGGTTTAATGACAAACAAGTACCTCTGTTTATATATATATATATATATAAACAGAGG
>MDKH01239945.1:0-15484 GCA_005239495.1 Nicotiana undulata | reverse complement strand
TTGGCTTGCCTAACCTCGCCGTTAGGCGCCATCACGACCTGGACCGGTTTTGGGTCGTGAAAGCCCGGTCCCATAGGAATAGTGTTACATAATACTACCGAGGCGAATGGCTTGATCCCATAAGAATAGTGCTACATAATATAGTCGAGGCGAACGAACCGATCCCATAAGAATAGCATTACATAATCATGCCGAGGCGAACAACCGTATTCTATAAGAATAGCTTAAAATACTGTCGAGGCAAACGATCTGATCCCATAGGAATAATTTACAACAGTGCCCCATAAGAATAGTTTGTAATCCTACTGAGGTGAACGTTTCAATCCCATTATAGTAGAGAAACTCACTCGCTTGCAAAAAATACATGCGAGTCGAGAAGAAACAGAACTACCGTTCATCAAATATTTCACAATTTTCAAAGTAAGAAACTCGGTCAATATTTTTTCTAGTCTCAGTCCCAGTCATAAATGAATAAAATAAAATATACAAGATTAATACAAATAACATATTTAAGGCATGATGTGAATTTAAGTCTACTCGGACATAAACATGAATATAGCTACGTACAGACTCTCGTCACCTCATGCGTACGTAGCCCCTACAACAAGTAGGACACAACAATCTATACACCTAAAGGGATAATTCACTCTTAAGAGATTATGCAAGAGATTTACCTCGCTTCCAAGCTCTCAACTTGGCTCTAAGACCTCACTAGTAGTCCCCAAACGACGTCGAGCAATCCGAAACTAGTCAAAAGTCGTATAAACTAATCATTATATGCTAAAAAGTTCATAATCCATCTATTAGAGTAATTTTCAACCCAATTTGGAAAGTACATAAAAGTCACTTCCGAGCCCACGTGCCCGGAATCCGAATTTTTTTGAAGATACACGTTACCCATGACATTACGAACTCAAATATATAACTTATTTACGATTCCATAATCAATTTCCCGATCAATTGTTTTTTACCAAACCCTAGGTTCTTAAACAAAAATCCCAAAATTCCATAATTTCTATTTTAAAATCTACTATAATCCATGTATTTAACTCAAGAATATGTAGAATTCACTTACCTTGTGATGTTAACAAAAATTCCCCTCAAAAGAGCTCTCAAATTTTTCCAAAGCAAGTGAAAATGTTAGAGAAATGGGAAAAGTCCCGAAATCGCGAAGACCAACTGTTCCAGCTGACCAAAAATTCCCTTCGCGTTCGTGACAGACTGACCGGTCGCGTTCGCAATGCACCATCTCTTTTCGCGTTCCCGAAGGCCAATAGCCTTCTAGCCAGACTCAGCCCCTTCCTTCTTCGTGTTCGCGAAGAGGAACTAGATCCTCAATTGCGTTCGCCAAGAGTTAAATCTCAGACCCCTCACCAACCTTCTTTGTGATCCCGAGACTACCTTCGCCACCGCGAAGCACATCGGCATACCAGCAATTTCAGCCAACTTTAACTTTGCTATGGGTGGTCCAAAACACACCCGAGCCACCCGGGGCCCCGTCAAAATATACCAACAACTCTATAAACATACTACAGGACCTACTCAAAGCCTTGGATCACATAAAATAACGTCGGAACCAAGAATCAAACATCAAAACCAAATTAATCAACTTCTAAACTTCAAACTCATTTCAACCAACTCCGAACGCGATGAAACATACTTAGACACTTAACGCTAAATTTTACGCACAAGTCACAAATCATAATACTACTTATTCCAAGGCTCAAAATCAAAAACAGATATCGATAACACCAAATTCCACTTCAAATCAAACTTAGAAAATTCTAAAACCTTCAAGATGCCAACTTTCAATAATAAGCGTTGAAAACGCTCTCGGTCAATCCAAAACTCGATCCGCACATACTCCCAAGTCTAAATCATCATACAAACCTATTGGAACCTTCGAATCCCTATGCCGAGGTCTTTTCATAGTGTTGACTCAAGTCAAACTTTGCCATCGTAGGCCACTTTTAAGGAACTAAGTGTTCCGAATTCAATTGGAACCCTTCCAAAACCAAACCAACTGTCCTCGCAAGTCATAAAACAATAAATCACATATGGGAAGTCTTAAATAGGGAATGGGGATCTAGAAACGATCGGTCGGGTCGTTATGTTCTCTACCTCTTAAATAAGTGTTTGTCCTCGAACGGGTTTAGAGTCATACCTTAAGTGCCAAATAAGTGTGGATATCTACTCCGCTTAAAATCCTTGGTCTCCCAAGTCACCTCCTCGACTGATTGACCCCCTCCACTGGACCTTCACTATTGAAATCTTCTTAGACCTCAACTGGCGAACATACCTGTCAACAATGGTAATCGACTCCTCCTCATAACCCCTGTCTCATCTAGCTGAACTGTGTTGTAATCCAACATCTGTGACATGTCTACATGATACCTCCGAAGAATAGACACGTGGATTAGTGGATGAACTCCCGATAGACTGGGGGAAATCAAGCATGTATGCAACCTCTCCAACTCACTCCAATACCTCAAATGGATCGACGAACCTCAGACTCAGCTTTCCCCTCCTTCCGAACCTCGTGATACCCTTCATCGATGAGATTTTCAAGAGGACCTTCTCGCTTAACGTGAATGACAAATCAAGCACCTTTGTATTCGCATAATTCCTCTGCTTGGACCGTGTCGTGTGTAGTCACTCTTGAATCAACTTTACCATATCCAAGGCATCCTTTACCAAATAAGTACCCTAGCCTCGTCGGGCTCAAGCCAGCCAATGGGGGAACGACATCGCCGACCATACATGGCCTCAAATAGAGCCATCTCAATGCTCGGATGATAACTATTTTTATAAGCAATCTCGGTCAAAGGCAAGAATTGATCCCACTGCCCTCTGAAGTCAATCACACATGCTCTGAGCATGTCCTCTAGAATCTGAATTGTCCGCTCCGACTGCCCATTGGTCTGCGGATGAAAGGTCGTGTTGAGCTTTACCCAGGTACCCAAATCACTCTATATATCTCTCCAAAAGTGTGAAGTGAACTACAAAATTCCCCAAGAAAGCAACAGAATCTCACCAGAACTCGCACTTGGAGAACCTATCATATAGCTTTTGTTCCCGCAAGGTTTGAAGCACTATCCTAAAATGCTGCTTGTGCTTATCCATATTACGCGAGTAGATTGATATTTCATCAATGAAGACAATGAAAAATGAGCAGCCGATTCATCAAATTCATAAATGTCGTCGGGGCATTATTAAAGCCGAAGGGCGCTATTAGAAACTCATAGTGCCCATATCTAGTCCTTAAGCTGTATTCAAAATATCTAAAGCATGAACCTTCAGCTGATGATACCCAAATCACAAGTCGATATTCGAGAACACTCCATCACCCTGTAGCTAATCAAACAAATCATCAATAATCATCCATTCGTGGCAACGTGTACTTATTCTTGATGGTGCCTTGTTCAACTGGCAGTAATCAATGCACATCCGCATACTCCCATCCTTCTTCTTCATAAATAATATCGGTGCACCCCAAGGCTACATATTTATCCTGATGAACCTCTTCTCAGGCAACTCTTGAAGCTTCTCCTTCAACTCTCTCAACTATGTTGGAGCCATGTGATAAGGCGATGTAGAGATAAGCTGGGTGCCCGGTTCCAAATCAATGCCAAAATTGATATCCTGATCCAGTGGCGTGCCTGGTAGATCAGCAAGAAATACATCGGAAAACCCACGTACCATAGGCACTAAATTTATCATGGGAGACTCCAAGTGTTATCTCGAACAAAGGATAGATAGGCCAAGAAACCTTTCTCGACCATATGTAGAGCCTTCAAGAAAGAAATAACCAGACTAGAAGTACCAATACATGAACCTCTCTACTCCAATCTAGGCAACTCAAGCATCGCCAAGGTAACAGTCTTGGCATGGAAATCGAGGATTGCATGGTACGGAGACAACCCTTCCATGCCCAAGATAACCTTGAAGTCAATCATATCGAGCAATATAATATCCCCTCTGGTCTCATAACCACAGAAAGTCACTACACAGGACCGGTAAACCCGGTCCACAAATACAGAATCACCCACTAGCGTGGACACATATACAAGAACACCCAATGATTCACGAGATATATCCAAATAAGGAGAAAAAAGATAATAGACAAAGGAATAAGTAGACCACGGATCACATAGTACCGAAGCATCTCTACGGCAGACAAAAATAGTACATGTGATCACTGCATCAGAGGCGACTTCCTTTGGCCTAGTTGGGAAGACATAGAATCTAGTTAGAGCGCCACCTGACTAGCTACACCTCTAGGGAAACCCCTACCCACCTTCCCTCTGCCTCTGGCCGGACAGATGGGCGGTGCGACAATTGGTGCGATAATCATGTGCCGATGGCCCTGTTGTGCTGCCTTGCCTCTAAGTATGGGACAATACCTCTTCATGTGGCCCAACTCCCCGCACTCAAAACAACCTCTCTGAGTGGTGAACTACCGACTCTAAGTAAGACCTTGATAGCCTGATTACCCACTAGAGGAACCCTGAATAGTGGTGGATGATAAGTGCTCTCTGGAATAGCACTAAAGTGGGGTCGCGCTGGAGCACTCAAGTACGATGTGGTGCTGAATGCATGGGCCTGCTAGGATGGACCTTCATAAACTAAACCTTTCCCCCAGATGGGGCACCACTGAATCCACCAAAATGCCGATGCCACTCATCCCACGATGCAAACTCTCTTCTCTGGTTGCGGATACACTCGAGCATTCGAGCTATCTCTACAACCTAAAAGAATGGAGCCCATATCTCTACCTCATGGTCCATAGAAACCTGAATCTCAGGGTGAAAGCCTGCAACAAACCTATGCAATCTCTCTGCATCTGTGGGGAGTATGATAGTTGCATGACGAGACAAGTTAGTGAATCTCGCCTCATAGTCGGTCACACACATCTGACCCTATCGGAGTCGCTTAAGATGACCCCGAAGATCCTCTCTCTCTGATGATGGAATGTACTTCTCCAAGAAAGATGTGTAAACTAGTCCCAAGTCAAGGGAGGTGAACCTGCTGGCCTTCTCTGGAGATAATACCGTCGCAATTTACCTGCCTTGCCCTCTAGCTGGAATGTGGTGAAGTCCACCCCGTTGGACTCCAATACTCCCATATTTTGCAGCCTCTCCTTGTACTGTGTCAATGAAATCTTGCGGGTCCTTTGGTCGATCATCGCTAAATATAGGAGGACGAAGTCTAGTCCATCTATCCATCCACTTTTGATCATCAACGGTCATGGTCAGTCTGGTCTCTAGTCTAACCACTGCAACCGATTGAGCCCCGCCCACAGGTAATGAAACTGGGTTCTAATAAACAGAAGCAACATGCCTTGGAGCATAAGCGGTAGGTGTCTGTGCTCCCCGTTCTACCTGAGATGTGGCTTGATCCACTAGAATAAGCCCAGTCTGGTTCATAGAATCCATGAACCGCAACATACGGCCCATGACCTCCTGAAATCCTGGTGTGGTCACAAACTTTGTTGGGGCCGGCTCAATTATAGGTGCCTCGTCCTGCTCCTCAATAATAGGAATCTCCATCGGATCTATCGGTGGTACTACAGGAGCAATTCTAGGATGTCCCTGTCCACTAACATGATCTTTGGCCCTACCTAGGCCTATGCCTCTAACAAATGGGGGAGTAGCCCCTCTGTCGCCAAGTATAACTGTAGCGCGCGTTCTCACCATCTATAAGAGAATAAGAGAAAAATAATTAGCACAATATCAATTGCACAATAGTAGATGAAGAAAGAGAATTTTCCTGACACCCTATAGCCTCTTGAAGATAAGTACGGATGTCTTCATACCGATCAGCATGACTCTACTAGGCCAACTCATCACTTGTGAGACCTATGTTAACCTGGTGCTCTGATATCAAATTATCACGACCCAAATCCCATAAAAGGTCATGATGATGCCCAACAATGCTTCTCGGCAAGCCAATGGTAAATCTCCAATTTAGTTATCCATTTTAACTTTTAAAACGTAGAAATTTCATTAAATAAATAAAATTATATCTAGAACTCATGGGAACATACATACTGCTTTACCATAATAACGAGTACAAATAGTACATAAAGCAAAGCGATAATGATAATAAATACAATTGTGAAAGTACATTAGTTGCCCCCAAAATCTGGTGTCACAAGTGCATGAGCAATCTAGGGAATATACAAAACTACTACAGTCACTGTCAAAAATGAAATAGACAGGACAACAAATAAGATAAGAGGGAGACTCCATGTGCCGCAGATCAAAGCATGTAAGGAAGCTTACCACTAAGTCTCCGCATATTAATTTTGATGAATGTATGAAAATGAGTGGCTAAAAACCTTATTGTTCTAGGGTCATGGGTATACATGAATGTTTATGTTTGAAGTTTAATTTGACGAAGTTGAGTTTATCATATTGGATTGTTTACTTAGTTCTATTTTTAATTATTTTGCTGAGTAGCTATCAGTGAAATACTATCTATGAATCTAGATTTGAGCTCGAATGTGAGAATTCTAGATTGCATATGGAATTAAATAGCAAGTTCTTAAACCCGGGAATCGGAGAACGATTCGCAATTAGGATAGATATATACCTAATTGCCTTGCTTGGTTGAAATACGGGAAGTTTAAATGCATTATTGTTAATCTTAATTCCATAGATATATAGGCATTAATTTAACTTCAATAGGCGAGTAAGAACTCGAAAGAGTCTTATGAGTAATATCAACCCTGTCAATCAACAATCCAGATAAATGAATTAGTCATTTTGAAGCCAAGAACGCAACACAATTGTTAGCTAACCTGTGACCCTGAAATATTATCTCCTATTGATTGTTATCCGAAATTATTTAAGCGTTGTGGTTGATTTCTAGTTATTTCGTTACTTTATAGTTTTTAGGTAGTAAATTAGAAAATTATCCATTTTGTGAGAAATCTCTTGAATCGATAAGTTATTTGAGTTTGAATCAGTCAAAAGTTAATCATAAGTCTTCATGGGAACGATACTCTACTCACTACTCTATTAATTGACGACCACGTATACTTGCATGAGTATGTTTGGTCGCAATAAAGTTTTGGCGACGTTGCCAGGGACTTAGAAATAGATATTTTTCTAGATTAGACTTTTACTTTTATCTTTACCTGTTTTGTTTTTTTTTCTTTTTGTAAATATATTTAAATTTATAACTATTTTATTTTTCTCTTAGTGTATTCATAGTTCTCTCAACAAGACATCTTGGGATGAAATATCCTGAGGTAAGGTTATTGATGAAGACTCTTGGTTGACGGAGACTTTTATGGCCGTCTTTTTAGGCTTATCATGACCTGAACTTTGGGAGGTCTGAATTTGAATATGGGAGTAAGGGTTGGTATTGGGAAGAATATTCATGATTAAGGGAATACGAGGAACGACGTTATCTTCTAACAAAATTGGTGAATGGATGGTCTAAGGAGAGAGTTGAACTTGCACGAGAAATTGATAGGTTTGGCTTGGTTGTGCGTAACTTAGATGCATATTTGAGTGCAAAGTTTGATGCGTATAACGCCCAACAATTTAATGATGAGTTTTGTGAAGCTGAAAAAAATCTTCTAGACCAAATTGAGGAGCTAAAACGAGAATACCAATCATTAGACCATTTTTTTTCTTGAGGATGTCAATGTTAGGAAGAGTGTTCTAGAGTCATATGAGGAAGTAGATAATGTTATATTTGAATACTCTAGTGCATGTAAATATGAGTATATAAATAGTAATACAATTCCAAAGTTGGGGCGTGTTGGTCCTCATTCTAAACATTTTTCGACATTGTGTTTGGATGATGATATAGAAATCGAGTCATCTGAGCCTTTGGAGGAGTCAATGAAAGAGGAATATGCTGCTTACATTCTTGGATTTGTCGCGCAAGAGAGAAAATTACATTCCTCAAATAAAGGCCGAGAAGTATAGAGTGAAAAATTTGTTAATTGGCCTATTTATTTTTGTATCCCCACCAAAGGAGAATAGCCACAGACTGGATGCCATGTTAGGGGTACAATTCATAAGTTCGAGGTGGAGACAGAAAGTGCTTCAAGTCGTGTCGCGACGTTAAATCAGGCGCTTGTTGGGAGGCAACCCAGCTTTACTACTTTCTTTTATTTCTGTTTATTTTTTATTTTATTTTATTTTTATTATTTTGTAGTATTATTTTTGCTTTGTAGGATTATGATCATAGTAAGAAAAGCCATTGGAAGAGTGCAAAAGCGAGCTAGACGGTGAGGACTAAGTGTGGGGTGCCCACACAAAGCACGATGCCTGGGGGAAGTCTGTGTACCTCGTGAGCCGCTATTGCTTAGGCCTTTGGCCTACAAGGGAGTCTCTTTTACCCTCTTATTATTTATAGTGTGCATTGATGACATTGCAAAATTTTAAGTGTGGGGTGAGGAGGTCGTTTGGGTGAGTTTCTGTATTATTTTAGCTTAGTTGTAGTACTCGTTCTTAAGTGTAGTAGTTTCTGTGCTATTTTAGCTTAGTGTAGTACTCGTTCTTAAGTGTTGTAGCTTTTGTGGAAAAAAAACAAAAAAAAAGTAGAAAAATTGGACTTTTCTAGACGATGGATCTCCTAGACAGTTTTCTTGAGGGATTAAAGTCTAAACAAAACTCCAAAAATATGTCTTTTAGATTTTTTTTAGGTAGTAATAATCCCCTGTAGTTTTTCTTTGCGCCTCGGTTCTTTTCCATAGGATGTAGTTTGAACCGGGTAGTAGTATTTTATTTTTTATTTTTAGAGTAGATTAGAATTTAGGGAATAAATGGAGCAAGAAAGATGAGATTCCTAGGCGCCTTGACTTGTTTGATAGTAACGTATTTAGTCTTTGGCATGTATAGTATCTTCCTATATTTTGATATTAATTTTGACGCCTCTATATATTGGATAGCATATTTTGTGATGACTATATCTCGTTTTCTTGACTTGTGTTCACTTTGCGCTTAATGCTTAATATCTCGTGGCTCCGTGAATACTTGCATTGTTTGAGAGTCGGATGGGACCGCCCTTAGTGAGTCATGTGCCATGTGTGGTGAGATTTTTTGTGTAGCCAATGTCATTGTACTTGTATCTAGAACTTGCCCCGTATGTGAGTTAAAGCAAAATTTGAGGTGATGCTCGGTTTGAAAAATGATTTTAGGCTTTCTTTGATCTTTTTGAGCTTATTGTTTATCATAAATAAAATTTATGTCTAGTTAACCATTTTTGAGCCTATTGACTTTTATTTGGTACCCACATTACAAGCCTATACCCTTTTTATTCTTAATTGACATTGTTTTGATCCATTTACCTCTTAAAGCACTTTAATTATGAGATGAACGTTAAAAGAAGTAAGAAGGAACTAAGCGTGGGGTGGCTTTTGAGTGGAACCAATGAAAGGAAGAAATAAGCACTTGTTTTATAAAATAATATGTCACTAGTGGAAATTGCAAAAAAGGAAAGAAAAAAAGAAGAAGAAAAATATGAAGAAAAAAAAAATTGCAGAAAAAATATAGGTGAATAAATTGTTGTCTTGTTCTTGCTAGTGGGGTATAAATTAAAGTAGTGCGTATAGAAAGAGGGAACATTGTTGGGTGGGTGTGTGAGTTGAGGATGCTTAGTGGTAATGAGTCGTCTCTTGAGGTAAGGTGGTTGTGGAGAGGTTGCTTGAGTTGGTTGAATAACATTGAGTATACTTGGGCTATTTAAAAACGGGAAGAATGTGAAATTTGTGTGTTCAAGCTTAATTGTTGACATCGATCATAGTCAAAAGGTAGGGTGTTTGATTGAATTAATTTTGAAGTCCTCTTTCATAGTGCTAAGTATGTTTTGGGGGTGTTAATATAGTTCCATTGCTAGAGGACGAGCAAGAGTTTAAGTGTGGGGTGTTGATAATCGGCTTAATGTATGCATATTTTGATATAAATCACCTCACATTTTCCTCATGTCTCAACGATTTGAGATGTTTAATATGATTATTTGTGCTAATTTGTGGTATTTCTATGTGTAGGGATCATTCAGATGCACTTTGAGACGAAAGGTCGCGAATTGGAGCAAAATCGGGACGAAAAGGCAAAAAGTGAAATTTGAGGGCCACAGCCAGCGTGGGGCGCTGGTTGTGGCGCAGTTTACAACAGTTGTAATTTTTTAGCGCCAAGGCCAGCGCCCCACGCTGCCCTAGACGCTCGAGACGGGAAAGTGCCTTTTTCGACTAGGACTCGGTTATTTCGACGCCTAGACACCCCCAACTCATATAATAGCCAACCTAAACCTATTTTGAATAGGAGGACATGATTTTTAAGGAGACCAAAAGTACGAAACACTCGGAAGCACAGATTGGAGCAATTCTTCCATTATTCCTCTTGTATTCATTAATTTTATGTTTGAAAACATTAATTTTGATGATTGTATGAACATGAATGGCTAAGAACCTTATTTTGCTGAGTAGCTAACAATGAAATACTATCTACAAATCTAGATTTGAACTCGAAAGTGGGAGTTCTAGATTGCATATAGAATTAAGTAGAGCATGTTTTTGAACCTGGGAATCGGAGAACGGATTCGCAATTAGGATAGACATATACCTAATTTCTTTGCTTGGTTGAAATACAGGAAGTGTAAATGCATTCTTGTTAATCTTAATTCCATAGACATATAGGCATTAAGTTAACTTGAATAGGTGAGTAAGAACTCGACGGTGACGACCCAGCCGGTCGTTTTGCGTATTAGGATCCCGCTCCTTTAAATGAAACCTCCCATAGAGGCTATTCATGATTTATGACTTGCGAGAGCGGGTGGTTCAGGATTTGGGAATGGTTTTGGTGGTTTAGGAACACTTGGTTCCTTAAGGTTAGCCTATTTGGCCAAGTTTGACTTCGGTCAACATTTTGAGTAAACGACCTCAGAATCGAGTTCTGACAGCTCCAGTAGCTCCGTATGATGATTTTGGACTTGGGCGTGTGTTCGTCTCGGGTTTTCGATGACCCGGGAGCATTTCGGCGCCCGAAATTGAAATCAGGATTTCCTTATATTTGAAATTTGGTTTTGGACGTGATTTTATGCTATCGAGGTCCGAACGGAATTTCGAGATCGGGAATAGTTTCGTATAGTTATTTATGACTTGTCTGTAAAATTTGGAGTCATTCCGAGTAGTATAGACTCGTTCGACGCAATGAAGTGAATTCTAGAATTCTTAAGTTGATTCAATTTGGTTTTTGGGTTGAAATTTGAGTTTCGTTAATGTTTTTCATGTTCCGGAAGTTTGAGCTAATCCGTATCATAAATACATACTTGCTGGTGCTTTTAGACAGGGTCCCGAGGGGCTCAGGTGTGTTTTAGACCCTCGGGAGCTAAGTTAGAAAAACTAGAAATTTCGCTATCTGATTTCCTTCTCTGCGATCGCAGAAGGTGGATTGTGATCGTGGAGAAGGATTTTGCTAGGCTGTTGATTTTTCTCTGCGATCGCAGCCTCCCCTTTGCGATTGCAGAGGTCTGGGTTCCACACCTTTGCGATCGCAGCCTTTTCTCGCGATCGCATTGAGTCGCATCTGGGCCGGGTGAATTTGTTCTTCGCGATCGCAGGACCTCTGTCGCGATCGAAAAGGTAAGGCCAGTTGGCCTTCACGATCGTAGGACACCTATGCGATCACATGGTGTCGAGACTGGGGGCCGGGCATTTTGTTCTTCGCAATCGCAGGACCTCTGCCGGGATCGGAGAGGTCAGGCAAGCTGGTCTTCGCGATCGCAGGCCTCAGGTCGCGATCGCATAGAAGCATTATCTGGGAAGTTTAATTAAATACGGGAGTTGGCCATTTCCGCCATTCCCACCTTCTTCCTTGAGCTTTTGGAGACATTTCAAGAGCGCTATTCCACCATTGTTGTCAAGGTAAGTAAAAATCCATAAATTTTCTAGCTTTAACATCAATTCCTAGTTAAATCCCCTTCTAAATCCTAAAATTTATGAAATTGGGTTGTAATTTAGGGATTTTGGGAATCTTATGAATTATCCATTTTAGCCATGAATTCTAGAAAGAACTTGCATAATTATGATCCTTAGACTCCAGGTAATTGATTCCTTCAAGAATTTTCGGGATTCGAACGTGTGGTCCCAGGGTCAAAATTCCGAAAACCTTCAAGAATGCTTAATTTTGGGATTTCTTATTAATTCTCCTTCTTTGCGCTTAGAATTGATTCAATTATGCTATATTTGGCTAGTTGCGAGCCGTTGAGTGTAGATTTCGGAGATTCGGGCGCATCCTTGATCCGAGGGGTGATATCGTCACGAGGTGAGTCTCATTTCTAACCTTATAAGAGGGAATTGTCCCCAAAGGTGTTCTATGTGTTGTATGTTTGTGTTTGGGGGCTACGTGCATACCACGTGACGAGAGTACGTACGTAGCGACTACTATTATCACGTCCGGGTAGCTTAGGACCACAGCATGCCATGTATTATGCCTTAAATGAACTATATGCTTAGATTCATGCTTTTATATATGTTACTGTTTCCCTGAGCTTTCATTTACTTAAATAATTGGGAATGATTGTGGTGAAATGAACTTTACATTCTTGGTGCGCATGTTGTCGCTTCGTAATTTACATCCCGCGAGCGATATGTAATTTCCTTCACTCTTATGGGAGCGGGCCGTACGCCACGACTGGTTTATAGTGAACTCTTGGTACGGGCCGGTCGATCCCCGGCAGTGCATCGGGATTTTATTAAGAATGCACTTTTGGTACGGGCCGGTCGATCCCCGACAGTGCATGGACGAAGTTACACTATGATATGATATGATTACATTGATAAACGCACTTTTGGTACGGGCCGGTCGATCCCCGGCAGTGCGTAGGCAGGATTATTGTTAAGCATAAACTCTTGGTACGGGCCAGTTGATCCCCGGCAATGCATAGCTATTCTTCCTCATGGCTCCGACCGGTTGTCTTACTCTTGTGTGCGCATGTCTGTTTGGTACCGTTTTCCTGATTTTTGATTTGACAGATGTTTGGGAAGAGGGAAAGGTAAGTTTTTAATGCTTTCAATATTTATTTGGAAACTTTGTATTCTCTTTGCAAATGTGGTGCACTGGTTACATGTCTACTGCTTTCCTTATATCCTGTTTATACTATCACTGTTGGACCTTAGTGAGTATCGAGTCGACCTCTCGTCACTACTTCTTCGAGATTAGACGGGATACTCACTGGGTACATATTTATTTATGTACTCATGCTGCACTTTTTACTCTTCTATACTTGACTGTACAGGTCCGGAGGCTGGTATACCTGATTATCAGGCCGGTGCTAGGTATTGATCGCGTGACTATACTTCACGGTGAGCTGCTCTTCCTGGCGACTTCCTGGCAGCACCCTGGAGTTTCTTTTGTCATATTCTCTGTCTATTTCATGGAGACTAAGGCTCTGTATATATTTTAGACATTGTATATTCAGTAGTTTCCCGTGACACTAGTTCCTGGCACACACGTAGTTTGCATTTTGGGTTTGGGATGTGTATCTATATATGTGCTTCGATTTGGCCCTGTGCCTTTATATTTTAATGATTTTTAATGTCGTATCATGCTAGAATTATGTTAATTGTTTAAAATTGGTAATTTCCGACATGCTTAGATCAGACGGGCAAGGGGATAACATCTAGTGTCTTCAATATTGGCTTGCCTAACCCCGTTGTTGGGCGCCATCGCGACCTTAATTAGGATTTGGGTCGTGACAACGTGGTATCAGATCCTTAGGTTCACGTAGTCTCACGAGTCATGGGCAAACCCAGTAGAATCTTGCGTATCGGTACGGAGACGTATGTACTTATCTTCAGGAGACTATAGGGTGTTAAGAAACTCCTCCTTGTTCAGATCCTATCGTGCAATCTATGATGTACTCAAATTGATCTTCTACTCTATCACAGATGGTGAGGATACGTGCTTCTCATGTTCATGATCCAGGGGAGGCCGCTACCCCCGTCGCTCGAGGCCGTGGTAGGGGCAGGGGTAGGGCTCCTGTTCGAGGTAGGGGACAAGGGCGTCCCAGAGCTGTACCAATTGCACCGCTTGAGGATCCTATTATCGAGGAGCAGGATGAGTTGCCTCCAGTTGCTCCTGCTCCGGCGGATTTTATGACGGCGCCAGGCTTCTAGGAGGTCATGGGCCGCATGTTGAGATTTATGGACACTATGTCCCGGGCAGGCGTACTTCCAACAGACCCTGCTACTTCCCAGGCGGGAGGGGGTGTTCAAACCCCTAACGCTCAGGCCACCGGACAGGAAGCAGCACATCACACTCCGGGTACACCGCCCGTGGGTGTAGTTCAGCCTATCATAGCACAGCCAGATCCCAGGCCAGTCGCAGAGGGTGACCAGCAGAAGATGCTTGATAAATGGACCCGACTTCGCCCTCCAGTCTTCGGGGGTGAGAGGGGTGAGGATGCCCAGGATTTCATCGACAGGTGTAGAGACAGACTGCAAAATATAAGGATACTAGAGTCACATGGGGTGGACTTCACCACATTTCAGCTTGAGGGCAGAGCTCGCCGCTGGTGGCAGTCATATGTTCTTAGCAGGTCAGTGGATTCTCCTTCCGTCACTTGGAGTCAGTTCACTCAGCTATTCTTGGACAGATACATTCCACCATCCGAGAGAGAGGAGCTTCGGGGTCAGTTTGAGAGGTTAGAGCAGGGGCAGATGTCTGCGACGGATTATGAGGCGAGGTTTTCAGAGTTATCTCGCCATGCTCTTATGATATTTCCCGCTGATACCGAGAGGGTGTGGCAATTTGTGGCAGGTTTACATCCGGGTATCAGGACCTCCATGGCCAGAGAGGTAGAGATGGGTATCCTATACTAGCTTGTAGTCGAGATAGCTCGACGGATTGAGGGTTACCGTACGAAGAGCAGGGAGCAGGGTCAGCAGGGTCAGAAGGACAAGAGGGCCAGGTTCACAGGTGACTTCAGGGGTGCTCCATCTAGGGGCAGAGGTCAGTTCGGAGGAGGCCAGTTTAGTAGGCCTTCATATTCAACACCTCCACTACCTCCTAGGGGTATTTCAGCGAGGCCTCAGTCTAGTGCCATGCCAGAGCGCTCTTACCATCCACCAGCCATCCAGGGTGCACCCAGCGGTTACTCCAGCCGTCAAAGATCCTCCAGTTCTTATTTCAGTGCCTTGTCAGATGATTCTTACCGCCCTCCAGCTATCCAGGGTTCTTCTTATACGAGACAACAGACTATGGCACCTAGAGGTTGTTTCGAGTGTGGGGTGCTGGACCATACGATCAGGCAGTGTCCCAAGTATCGAGGCAAGGCCGTGCAGCAGAGTCACCAGTCTATGATTTCAGCACCAGCAATTCGACCACCTAGGGGTGGGGGTCAGGTTGGCAGGGGCCGTCCTAGAGGGGGAGGCCAGTCAGGAGGGGTGATTCAGCTCCAGCTCACTGATGAGTGGTGATTTTACCACTCATTTTAGCCTTTTCTCATTAGATTTTGTATTGTT
>ML254560.1:0-18707 GCA_005239495.1 Nicotiana undulata | reverse complement strand
TATATATATATATATATATATAAAATAGAGCAATACAACAATTCTACACAAACAAGAAAATATAAACTAAAACAATAAATAAAATAACTCAGTCGCCTATTCTAGGCCTCAGCTGTCACCAAAATCTCACACAAATTTCCAAATTTTCAAACTTTACTTTAAAATAACCGTATGTGCAGAATATGAGAAAACAGTAGAGTAAAATAATAAATTTCCAAGTCTTTGTAATTAAAATCAGTAAAACATAAATATCCTCCCTTATCACTATCTTGTTACGGCGTGCAACCCGATCCCACTTGTCCATCCTTATCACTATCATTTATTTCTCCTGTCCACCCTTATCACTATCATTTATTTTCCCTGTCCACCCTTATCACTATCATATTGTTCACCCTTATCACTATCAATTATCCACCCTTATCACTATCAATTTGTTTATTTATCAAAACATTCACAATTCAAGTCAAGCCTTTCACAACACTTTATCTCAACAATTGTAAACAAAAACTGTACTTCTCATAAACACATCAATATTATCACAAAAAAATTGGAACCAGCAGGAATACATATATATATATCGTAAACCAATGTCAACCACTCAATCTTTATGTACCATAATAAAACCAAGGAAAACACTAATACTTTTCCAAAAATAATTGCAACCATACTTAACAATAAATTAACAAGCCAAGTAATCATGGGAACAACAATGGACATGAAACAATTAAAAACTGAGCAATTAAATATTGGAAACGGGGAGGGGATCATGTAAGCAGACAATTTGGTGGTGCATAGATACTTGTCACCTCACCTATACACCACTCATATGCAATTTCACATAATAATTTAGTTGGGGATTCCTATTCTCTCAAGTCAAGGTTAAACCAAGCACTTACGTCAAATTCGCATGTCATTCACTGCTCAATTATATGTTTTCCTTTTGAATTCACCTCCAATACACTCGAATCTAACCATAATTAACTTAATATCCATAATTAATGCTAAAGGAACTAACTTTACTGAAAATTATGATTTTTCCTAAGTTTTCTAAAAAAGAGAGTTAAAAGCGACCTTGGGCCCGCTTGGTCCAAACTCGGTGTTCGGATCAAATTACGTTTACCCATTAACTCCCGAGCCCGAATATGCAATTAGTTTCAAAATCCGACCCCAAGACGAGGTAAAGATTCATTTTTTACAAAATTTCCTAAGTCTACCCAAACCCTCAATTTTTACCATGAAAATTCGTGATTTTAGATTTTAATGTGATGAAAAACATTGGGTAATTGAAAGAGTAGAGTTTTGAATTGATTACCAATACTTTGGGGATGAACTTGGTGAAGAAAATCGTCTCTAGGGCTTGGTAGTTCGAAAAATATGAAGAAAAGGGTTGTTGCTCGAGTTGGTGTTTTAATAGGTTATGGTTGCTGTGATTTTTCTTTCTTTCTTTCTTTTTTTGAAGAAAAAGCGTGGAGCACCAGTGCTCCAAAAACTGTTATGACAACAGATTTTTTTTTACAAGTTAAAAACATCCTGAAGCCTACCTGAAACTCACCCGAGCTCTCGGGGCTCTAAACCAAGTATGCACGCAACTCTAAAAATATCATACGGTCTTGCTCATGCGATCAAATCATGAAAATAACATGTGAAACTATGAATTTAACCTCAAAACTCATCATTTTTCCCAAGAACACTTAACTTTCACTATTTCTCAACCGGACGTCCGAATCACGTCAAATGAACTCCGATTCTCACCAAATTTCACAGATAGTATTCAAATACAGGCCCGATACTAATGGTTTCAAACGTTGATTCTTTTCTTTATTTCATTAATAATTCAACAAAACAATTTCTTTCAAAAATTAATTTCTAAGGCTTGGGACCTCGGAATTTATTTCCGGGCCTACGCCCAAGTCCAATATTTTACTGCGGACCTCCTGGGATCATCGGAACACGGATCCGGGTCCGTTTACTCAAAATATTGACCAAAGTCAACTAAAGCCAAACTTTAACTCTAAAAATTATTATTTCTTATATTTTCACATAAAAGCTTTCCGGTTTCACGCCGTACTGTGCACGCAAATCGAGGTAGTTAAATTTGTCTTTTTATGGCCAATAAGACTATAACGGAGTCTAAATTCATATAATGATCCCTTGGGTCATCACACCTCTAAAACAAACGTTCGTCCTCGAACAGACATAGGAGATTACCTGAGTTGGAAAACAAGTGTGGATATTTACTCTGCATATCCGACTCGGACTCCCAAGTAGCTGCCTCAACGGGCTGGCCTTTCCACTGCACTCGAGCTGAAGGAAAACTCTTAGACCTCAACTGACGAACCTTCCGGTCTAAAATGGCTACCAGCTCCTCCTCATAAGTCATGTCTTTGCCCAATTGGACAGAGCTGAAATGTAACACGTAGGACGGGTCACCATGATATTTCAGGAGCATAGACAAGTGGAATACCAGATGAACTGAGTATAACCCTGGAGGAAACGCAAGTCTTTAAGTTACCTCCCCCACTCTATCAAGAATCTCAAATGGCCTGATATACCTAGTGCTCAACTTACCCTTCTTTCCAAACCTCATAACACCCTTCATGGGCGACACACGAAGCAATACTTCTCTCCAACCATAAATGCCACATCACGAACCTTACGATCGACATAACTCTTTTTCCTAGACTAAGCTGCACGAAATCTCTCCTGAATAATCTTGACCTTGTCCAAGGCCTCCTGAACTAAGTCTGTACCCAATAACCGAGCCTCTCCCGGCTTAAACCATCCAACTGGCGATCTGCACCGTCTACCATATCTGAATGCTCGACTGATAGCTATTATTGTAGAAAAACTCCGCTAACTGCAAGAATTGATCCCAAGAACCTCCAAAGTCAATAACACCAGTGCGGAGCATATCCTCCAAGATCTGAATGGTACGCTCGGACTCCACTCGGGTACCCAACTCACGCTGAACTGCCTTCCAGAAGTGGGAAGTAAAGTGCGTACCCCGATCAGAAATGATAGACACGGGCACACCATAAAGGCGAACAATATCTCGAATATATAACTCAGCCAACCGCTCTGAAGTAAAAGTACTTGCTACAGGAATGAAATGTGCTTATTTAGTCAGCCTATCCACATAACCCAAACTGCGTGTAACTACCCGACCGGTCGTTTTGCGTTATCGGACCCCGTTCCCCTATATAAGTCTTCCCATAGGGGCTTCTTGTGATTTGTGACTTGCGGGGACTGGTGGTTCAGGATTTGGTAGTGCTTTGAGCAGTATAGGAACACTTGGTTCCTTAAGGTTGGCCTATTTGGCCAAGTTTGACTTCGGTCAATATTTTGAGCAAACGACCTCGGAATCAAATTCTGACAGTGTCAGTAGCTCCGTATGATGATTTCGGACATGAGCGTATATTGGGAATGGGTTTTCGATAACCCGGTAGCGTTTCGGCGCCCGATATAGAAATAAGGATTTTGTTAAATTTGAAATTTGGTTTGGAACATGATTTTATGATATCGAGGTCCGAATGAAATTCCGAGATCGGAAATAGTTCCATTATGTCATTTATGACTTGTCTGCAAAATTTGAAGTCATTCCGAGTAGTATAGGCCGGTTCGGCGCATTGAAATGAATTCTAGAACTTCAAGTTCAAAGTGTTGATTCAATTTGGTTTTGGGGTCAAATCCTGAGTTTCATTGTTGTTTATAACATTTTGGAAGTTGGAGCGAGTCCGTATCATGAATAAAGACTTGCTAGTGCCTTTGGACAAGGTACCGAGGGGCTCGGGTGAGTTTTGGACCCCAAGGAGATAAGTTCAAAAAACCAGATTTTTGCTGTCTGGTTTCCTTCTTCGCGATTGCGGGTGGTGGGCCACGTTCGCGGAGAAGGAATTGGGCTGGGCTGCTAAATTCTCGTTTCGCGTTCGCAGGAATATCTCCGTGATTGCGGAAGGTTGGGTCCCTGACCTTCGTGATCGCATCCCTGTCTCCGCGTTCGCGATGGTCTGGATCTATGGCCTTCGCGATCGCAGCCTCACCTCCGCGTTCGCATAGAGGTGGGACGGGACCATGCCTGTTTGATCTTCGCGATCGCAGGACCTCTTCCGCGTCGCAAAGGTCTGGCCAGTTGGTCTTCGCGATCACGGGACCCTTTCCGCGTTCGCATAGAAGGGCCTCAAGGCCTGGCCATTTGGCCTTCGCGATCGCGGTGAAGGGAAATCTGGGCTGTTAATTTATATACGGGATTTAAGTCCCATTCCCCACTTATCATCTTCTCCCTTGAGATAATTGAGAGCTTCCAAGAGGACCATTCAACCTAGTGCTTGAGGTATGTAAATTTCTTATTAACACTCAGTTCAAACATCAATTTCTAGATGAGTTAACTACTAAAAATATCAAGAATCAAGATTTGGGGTAGTAACCTAGGGTTCTTAAGGAAAATGATGAATTACCCACTTGATGCTATGAATTCAAGTAGAAACTTCTTATTAATGATCCTTAGGCTATGGGTGAGTGATTCCTTTGGAAATTTTCGGAATTTGAATATGCAGACCCGGGGTTGAAATTTGAGAATTCTTCAAGAATGGTGATTTTATTGAATAACTAGGATAATTTCCTCACACTGTGCATGCATTGATATAATTGTACACCTTTTGGCTAGTTGCGAGTCCTCGGTTGTAGAGTTCGGAGTTTCGGGCGCATTTGTGGTCTTAGGGGTAGATTCGACACGAGGAGAGTCTCCTTTCTAACATTGTAAGAGGGAATTGTCCCCATAGGTGATTTATATGCTATGTGCACTTATTTTGGGGGCTACGTACGCACCAAGTGACGAGAGTCCGTACGTAGCGGCTATCATTGTTATGTCCGGGTAGTTAGGCCCATAGTATGCCTTATATGCTTCCTTGTAATGACTTATATGCTTCCTTGTAATGCCATATGTACTATGAGATCATGTTATATATAGTATTGTTTCGCTGAGGCTTTATGGAAATTGTTGAATTGAAAGGAATTGGTTATGGAAAGTAAGTTTTTCTTTCAAGTTATTGTGTGTGCATGTGACCGCTCAATTTACATTCCGCGAGCGATGTGTGATTTCCCCCAATCTCATGGGAGCGGGCCGTAGGCCACGTCGGATTGAAAGGTGCACTTTTGGGACGGGCCGATCGATCCTCGATAGTGCACAGAGATGATATAATTGAGAATGCACTTTTGGTATGGGCCATTCGATCCTCGGCAGTGCATGGATGATATTTGTACTATGATATGATATGATTACATTGAGAGGTGCACTTTTGGGTCAGGCCGATCGATCCTCAGCAGTGCACAGAGATGATATAATTGAGAATGCACTTTTGGTACGGGCCGTTCGATCCTCAGCAGTGCATGGACGAGATTTGTTCTATGATATGATATGATTACATTGAGAGATGCATTTATGGGACGGGCCGTTCGATCCTTAACAGTGCATAGATATTTTCCTTATGACTCCGTCCGGTTGTCTTATTCCTATGTGCGCATGATTATTTGGCATTGTTTCATGGATATTGACTTGTATTAGATATTTGGGGGAAAGAAAGTGGCCATTGTTATTGTTCCAGTATTTTTCTTGGATTTCTGTGCTTTATACATAATTGCTACTCACTATCTTACATGTCTACTGCCTTAATTTTATCATTGTTATATCATACTGTTGGACCTTAGTGAGTGTCAAGTCGATCTCTCGTCACTACTTCTTCGAGATTAGATGGGATACTCACTGGGTACATATTTATTTAATATGTACTCATGCTGCACTTCTGTACTTAACTGTACAGGTTCTGAGGCTGGTGCATCTGGTTATCAAACCGGATCTAGATAGTGACCGTAGCGGACTTGACTTCACGGTGAGCGGCTTCCTCTAGCGATCCCCAACAACACCATGGAGTTTCATTTACTTTTTTTCCCGTCTATTCATGCAGACAGCGGGATTGTATATATTATTATCCTTTGTATATTCAGTTAGTATGCCCATGACACTCGTGACACTAGTTCCTGGCACACACGTAGTGGTTGTTTTAGGATTTTGGGTTGTATATATATGTGCTTGTATTTTGGCTCGCGCTTCTTTATAGCTATTTTATCTACCACTGAGTTATTATATTTCGATATCATGATTCAACTTGTTAAATTCGGTAAATGGGTGAATAATTTAATCAAGTAAAGAGAAGCACTTAGTGAAATTTACGTTGGCTTGCCTAACCTCGTTGTTGGGCGCCATCACGACATGGATTAGGATTCTGGGTCGTGACACTGCGTCACATTTCCTCTGAGTCCGTGGGAGTCTCCATAGTGATACGCACCCACTTCCACTCAGGAATCTCTATCTGCTGAAGTAAACCACCAGGTCTCTGATGTTCATTCTTTACATGCTGACAATTTTAGCAACGAGCCACATAAGAAACAATGTCCTTTTTCATCCTTCTCCACCAATAATGTTGCATCAAATCCTGGTACATTTTGGCTGAACTTGGGTGAATCCAATACTTAGAACTGTGAGCCTTCTCAAGGATCAACTCACGAAGGTCATCAACATTAGGCACACATATACGACCCTGTATCCTCAAAACATCATCATCTCCAACTGTAACCTGCTTGGCATCACCGCGCCAAACTGTATCCCGAAGAACCATTAAATGCGGGTCATCATCCTGCCACTCTCGGATCCGCTCAATTAGAGAAGACTGAGCGACTGTACAAGCTAGAACACTGCTGGGCGAAATATCCAACCTCACACACTGATTAGCCAACGTCTGAATGTCTTAAGCTAACGGTCTCTCACCGACTGGAATATATGCAAGGCTGCCCATACTCACCGCCTTTCTACTCAATGCATCGACCACCACGTTGGCATTCCCTGGGTGATATAATATAGTGACATCATAATACTTCAGTAACTCTAACCATCCCTGCTGCCTCAAATTTAGATCCTTTTGCTTGAATAAGTACTGGAGACTACGATGGTCAGTGAAAACCTCACACGGTACGCCATAAAGATAGTGCCTCCAAATTTTTAACGCATATGAAATCACCCTGCCATCCTGCATCAATACTGCTCCAAGTCCAACTCGGGAAACATCATAATACCCCATGAAAGAACCCGAACCTAATGGTAATACCAACACCGGTGCTGAAGTCAAGGCTGTCTTGAGCTTCTGAAAACTCGCCTCACACTCATCTGACCATTTGAATGGGCACCTTTCTGAGTCAATTTAGTCATAGGGGCTGATATAGATGAAAATCCCTCCACAAAACGACGGTAGTAACCTGCCAAACCCAAGAAACTCCCAATTTCCGTGGCTATAGTGGGTCTAGGCCAGTTCTTGACTGCCTCTATTTCCCTAATAGTTGTTCACAGTCAATTACAGAATTTTCAATTAACTTCACGTAACAATAATCCCCTTTCAACCCTTCACAATGCTGATAACGAGATGCGATGCATGAAGACCTCATAATTATCTACCCGAATTAACGTGTCTCACTTAACGCCACTTGGGCGGGCACCTACCTTGTAGGTTAAATCTCAATAATTATAGCACGAATTTGGTAAATTATGCACAAATAATTTTTTATACAATTTTTTTTAAATAAACCTAACAGGCATGACTCCATATTATTACTATAGTACAAATTTTAATTTCACAAGGGAGAATTTAAACACAAGAATTTTTCATCATAAGGATCTCGTCCTCACATAACTTCCACCGCGGCTCGTAGCCCGATTTAAACTTATCAAATCATATTAAAATTCGAGGATCTCGCCCTCAATTCTGAATCACAAGTAATATGCATATCGTGCAAATCGAAACATTCCATTTTTCTTTTAAATACTTTTCGTTAAACAAAATTACAATACATAATGATAGACATAGCTATCTTCATAGAATTTCTCAATACAAGTATTCACCTAAGTGGAGTTTAGAGTTACGAGGCTCACCCGAGAGTGGAGCATATTAGGAGGACTTTTCTATATACTCATAACCGAATCAAGTTAAGGAAATTATCACTTTATAATAACTAGAGATTTTTCTTATAATGGCACCATTTTATGTATCGACCTCAGCCATACTATAGAGAATATATCAACAGGTTGAGTCTCCACCTTTAGGAATCTGACCTCCACCGTTGACATGCCGAACCCTTTTTCCCTAGCTGGTCATGTAAGTTGAGTTGTAACTGCAATGGAGCACGTAGCCTGAGTGTTCTGATGAAATGATTCGCCTGCTCATACCGAGTTTATGCAAAATAACTAGAATAACCGTTATAGGAATCTCGTAGCGGTGGTGCATTAAAAAAACTCATCGGAGCACCCCGAGTAATCAGATATATGGACTGGGTTAGTCTGTTTCCCGAGCCCCTACCGAAATAATTTGTTGTTGCAAAGCAAAATTCACTGAATCTTTTAGAACCTCGAGACCTCTTAGTCTCCTTAGCTTCCTCTTTTCCTCATCCCGGACACATTCTAACATCTAAGAAATTTCTACCACTAGCCGAAATGAAGTATCAACTTGCCCTGAGTCGTACAAAATTTTACAATCATAATTGAGTCCTTTAATGAGTCTGGGGACTCGCCCTCTGGCTATATGAACCGAAGTAGGAGCATGACGGGCTATCTTATCAAACCTGATGGCATATCCTGACACCGTCATGGTTACCTGACGCAACCGTTCAAACCCTATGCGCCACGCATTATGGAGAGTCTGAGAAACAAACTCTTTCAATAACATTTATGAGAACTGAGTCAAGTAGTTGGCATTGCAATGGTTGGTCGCCATCTTCGTAGGCTTTCCACAAACACCGGTGGCCAATTTCTTCTTTTACTATGTTGACTCAACACTACTGAGCTACCTCATTTATTCATATACTCTTCGTTATTCTTTGGGGTAACTCTCATCCCTATTGATTCACAATGATCACAAAAGTAGAGCTCTATACAAATAAATCTTGGCACGAACCATATAGTCTAGAAGCTCGTCAACCACTGTACTCCCTCTGAAGCACCCCAAAATCCGCAACCGGTACTTCCACGCTGAGTAGACCTTCTGTAGATTTAAAGTTGTTTATGTAACTCCTTTGGTACTGAGGTATAGGGTTATTAAGTAGGCGGACATATCGCAAGTCCCAGCTTTACCTCTTGCAAAATCTCAGGCCTTATATATTCCAAGCCAAAACTGATATAACACATGACCCCGCAATCTATTCCTTGACGGTGGACTTCCCCACTTGGCACGAAGTCATAGGTCACAATGTTTGATAATACACAATGTTAAACTTCACAGCTCATATAAGTCAACCCCGTTGATTTCAACTTATTCCCATGTTATGCAATACTGGAGTAGCTATGAATCCTTCAGGAATCTGGACTAGTCCAACTTGTACCGACTGAGCTAGAACTTCCGCGTCTAGATCCATTTGAGACTTGTACAATAGATGTTGATGTTCGAGCTTTAGGCTGAGCTTTACCTCTGCCTCTTTCCCTAATTGTAGTTGTCATTGGGGCTCCATTTCTTGTCCGCTTGTAGACGCATTGTGTGTTGTCGAGAATTGTGAGAGGACAAGAATAAACGAGTTCAATCATCAATGATAGAATAAATTCGCACGATAGTGTACACTAGAAGTGAAATTGTTCCTAACTCCATAGCCTCTGAGGGATAAGTACAAACGTCTCTGTACCGATCCTTCAGACTCTATTAAGCTTGTTCGTGAATTGTGAGACCTAAGCAACGTAGTGCTCTGATACCAACTTGTCACTCCCCATATTCCCAACCTTAGGGATCGTGATGGCGCCTAACACCACACTACATAGGCAAGCAAATGTTAGAGTTTATTTAATTGATTTCCATTAAAGTCTATTTCACCATAACAAAACAATTATAAATAAACTAAACTTTATTACTTCCATTGCATAAATCCACAAAATAAATAATAAATGAATAATTAAGTTGAGCCTCTAACTAAATAAATAACCATAAGACTACCCCAGGGTCTGGTGTCACAATTCATGAACTACTAAAGAATACTACAAATAATGGGTTGAAAGAAGTAATATACTCCCTATGTTCCAATTTATGTGAACCTGTTTGATTGGGCACGAAGTTTAAGAAAAAATGAAGAATTTTAGAATTTGTGGTCCTAAACAACTCAAAAAGGGGCCCAGAGTATTTGTGTGGTTATAAAAGCTTCTCATTAAGGGTAGAATTGTATGTTTAACCAAAATTGTTTCCAAATTTAGAAAGGGGTCATTATTTTTGGAACGGACCAAAAAAGGAAATAGGTTCACATAAACTGGAATGGAGGGAGTAACTGTTTCGAAAGGAAAAAAATAGTGTCTATAAAGTAATGAGAAAACTCCAGGAATTTACGGACGCCAGCAGATCTACCTCGTGTCTCCGGAGGATGAAATCGGCTACTAAAATCTCTTACCGCTGGCCGGTACCTGGATCTGCACAAAAGTGTGCAGAGTGTAGTATCAATACAACCGACCCCATGTACTGAGTAAGTGCCGAGCCTAACCTCGACGAAGTAGTGACGAGGCTAAGGCGGGGCAGTTATAACTTAACCTGTGACTATATATATATATATATATATATATATATATATATATATATATATATATATAATAAAGCAATAAAACAATTCTAGACAAACAAGAAAATATAAACTGAAACAATAAATAAAATAACTCAGTCGCCTATTTCAGGCCTCAACTGTCACCAGAATCTCACACAAATTTCCAAATTTCCAAACTTTACTTTAAAATAGCCGTATGTGCAGAATATGAGAAAACAATAAATTTCCAAGTCTTTGTAATTAAAATTAGTAAAACATAAATATCTTCCCTTATCACTGTCTTGTTGCGGCGTGCAACCCGATCTCACTTGTCCATCCTTATCACTATCATTTATTTCTCATGTCCACCCTTATCACTATCATTTATTTCCCATGTCCACCCTTATCTCTATCATATTGTCCACCCTTATCACTATCAATTGTCCACCCTTATCACTATCAATTTATTTATTTATCAAAACTTTCACAATTCAGACCAAGCCTTTCACAACACTTTTATCTCAATAATTGTAAACAGAAATTGTACTTCTCATAAACTCATCAATATTATCACAAAAAAATGGAACCAGCAGGAATACATATATATCTCGTAAACCAATGTCAACCCACTCAATCTTTATGTACCACAATAAAACCAAGGAAAACACTAATACTTTTGCAAAAATAATTGCAACCAGTCTTAAAAATAAATTAACAAGCCAAGTAATCATAGAAATAACAATGGACATGAAACAATTAAAACCTGAGCAATTAAATATTGGAAACTGGGAGGGGATCATGCAAGCAGACAATTTGGTGGTGCATAGATACTCGTCACCTCACCTATACACCACTCATATGCAATTTCACATAACAATTTAGTTGGGGTTTTCTATTCCCTCAAGTCAAGGTTAAACCAAGCACTTACCTCAAATTCGTAGGCCACTCACTTCTCAATTATAGCTTTTCCTTTTGAATTCACCTCCAATACACTCGAATCTAACCATAATTAACTTAATATCATTAATTAATGCTAAAGGAACTAATTTTATTGAAAATTATGATTTTTTCTAAGTTTTCTATAAAAAAAAAAGTTGAAACCCGACCTCGGGCCCCTTGGTCCAAACTCGGGGTTAGGACCAAATTACGTTTACACATTCACCCCCGAGCCCGAATATGCAATTTCAAAATCCGACTCCAATTCGAGATAAAGATTCTATTTTTACAAAATTTCCTAATTCTACCCAAAGCCTCAATCTTTACCATAATTCTTAATTTTTGATTTAAAAGTGATGAAAAACATTGGGTAATTGAAAGAGTAGAGTTTAGAATTGATTACCAACACTTTGGGGATGAACTTGGGTGAAGAAAATCGTCTCTAAAGTTTGGTAGTTCGAAAAATATGAAGAAAAGGGTTGCTGCCCGAGTTGGTGTTTTAATAGGTTATGGTTGGTGTGATTTTTCTTCTTCTTTTTTTGAAGAAAAAGTGTGGAGTAGTGCTCCAGAAACTATTATGACAGCAGTTTTTTTTTATACAAGTTAAAAATATCCCGAAGCCTATTGAAACTCACCCGAGCTCTCGAGGCTCTAAACCAAACATGCACACAAGTCTAAAAATATCATACGGACTATCTCGCGCGATCAAATCATGAAAATAACATGTAAAACTATGAAGTTAACTTCAAAACTCATCATTTTTCTCAAGAACACTTAACTTTCACTATTTCTCAATCGGACGTCCGAATCACGTCAAATAAACTCCGATTCTCACCAAATTTCACAGATAGTATTCAAATACTATAACTGTCACGACCCGAATTTACCCTCTGAATTGTCTCGTGACGGCACCTAGTCTCTACGACTAGGTAAGCCTAAATTGCGGAAGAACAAGACAAATAATGACAAAATAGTAAAGATGAAGTAATACTATAAAACTTAGCCGCTCGGAATGTCACCAAGTCACAAGCTTTATACATATATATCTCTATACAATCAGAATAAAGAAAATGTGTATATGTCTATACCCTAGCCTATAGTAGAGTAGATGGGGACACGTGAGATTCTGCGGACGCGGCAAAATTACCTTGCGGTCTCTGGAGCAAGTGTTGTAGTACTCCTAGCCAAAACGCTGTATACCGGTACCTGGATCTACACATGGGAAAAACATGTGCAGGAAAGGGTGTGAGTACTCCACATTCAGTACTCCGTAAGTGCCAAGCCTAACCCCAGTCAAGTAGTGACGAGGTCAGGTTAAGGCCCTACTGAGTTTGAAAACAAGACAGTTATAAGTCTAAATAGTGAAATATAAATAAGCAATGATAGCAGGATTAAAAAGAAAAACTGAAGGAATAATAAAGAAGAGCCCTCGGCTCAGCACAACATATATCTCAACAGCAAATATGCAATGCAGTATAATGGGAAAGCTCCCGGATCTCGGTCCGTAGTCCCAATTTAAATATGCTATGCAGTACAGGAGAAAAGCTCCTGGATCTCAGTTTGTAGTCCCAATTTAAATATGCAATGCAGTACAGGGGGGAAAACCCGGATCTCAGTCCGTAGTCTCAATTTAAATATGCAATGCAGAAGTCTATCGGATACGATTTAATTAAACAGTTCAAGAAAACAACAGGCAAGAATAAGGTAAACTACCTAAGCATGGTGCAATTAGTAGCAAATAAGAGGGATTCAAGTAAGGATAGGTAGGCATGCTTATTCCTACGCTAACTACTCAGTTATGACATAAAGCAGTAATATAGGAATGAAAATGGGTTATTTCAAGGAAGGAAAAGTGGAATTTTAGCAACAAGGACCTGTGTACGCACTCATCACCTAACATACACGGCGTCCACATAAAAAATAGTATAAAAACACCTAAGGGGAAGTCCCCAACACAGATTTATGCAAGCCACTTACCTTGACTGCGCTAATCAACTCGGTACCACGCTCTTGCCACGAGTATCCGACTCCGGTGGCCCAAATCTATTCAATTCGATTGCATAATGTAAATATCACTTAAAGGGAACAAAATAGCTAATTATTTCTAAGCTAATGCGCGAAATTAGGAAATTCTCCCAAAACGTACCCCGGGCCTATCTCTCGAAATCGGGTAAAAGTTATATTTTCCGAACACCCATTCACTCACGAACTCACTCGAACAAGAATCATCAAAATTCGACGTCTAAATCTCCCTAAATCCTCATATTTCTACTTGGGGAAGTTTCATCCCAATCTCATGGTTTTTCATCCAATTCTATTGATTAGATTGAGGAAAATAATAGGGATTATTGATATAAAATTGGATTAAGGTTAGAAAACGTTACCTATGATTCTCCTCTTCGAATTCCACTGAAAATCGCCAATTTTCGAGTTCTCAATCGATTTTGGAGTTATGAAATTCAAACCCTCGAATTTTTGGTAAAACAGCCCAGGGATACCGTACCTGCGACTCTTGGACCGCACCTGCGGAATTTCCTTCGCAGGTGCGAAATATCATTAATTGCACTGGGGTCGCACCTGCGGTGGCTGGGTCGCAGGTGCAGCTCCACACCTGCGGATATTCCTCCGCGCCTGCGAGACTGGCCAGCCTGAGCTACTACCGCACCTGCGTGCACCCCCTATGCACCTGTGGGAGAACCATCGCAGGTGCGAGACACCAGAAACAAAACTGGTTCAGTAGCTCCTAAGGGTCCAAATTCACCCGTTGGGCATCCGAAACAACCTTGAGGCCCTCGGGACCTCAACCAAACCTACCAACTGACCCAAATACCTTATTCAAACTTGGTCGAGCCTTAAAAACACACCTCATAACATCAAAATCGTTAAATATGCATAGATTCAAGCCTAAGAACTTAGAAAATTTCTAAAATCCACATCTGATGTCGAATCACGTCTAAACTCGTCCGAATGACCTCAAATTTTGCACACATGTCATAAATGATATTACGGACCTGCTGACGCTTTCGGAATTCCATTCCGAGTCTGATATCAAAATTTCACCTATCGGCCGAAATCGCCGAAATTCTAACTTTCGCCAATTCAAGCCTAAATCTACCACCGGCCTCGAAAACACATTTCGAACACGCTCCTAACCCCGGAATCACCCAACGGAGCTAACAGACGGATTTCCATTTGATCCTTCTTCACACAGTTCTAGCTACAGTCCGATTTCTAAAGCTAAAATTCACATTAAAGGACTATATGTCCAAAATCACTCCGAATTTCACCACTCAACGCTCCGACAAGTTCCAATAGCATAAATAGACAGGGGAGAAGCATTTATTAGGGGATCGGGGCGCGAACTTTCAAAATGACCGACCGGGTCGTTACAATAACAAATCTTTACCGGGCTCCGGAACCAAAATACGGGCCCGATACCAATGGTTTCAAACTTTGATTCTTTCTTTATTTCATTAATAATTCAACAAAATAATTTCTTTCAAAAATTGATTTCAAAGGCTTGGGACTTCGGAATTTATTTCCTGGCATACGCTCAAGTCCCATATTTTACTGCGGACCACCCGGGATCGTCGGAACACGGATCCGGATCCGTTACTCAAAATATTGACCAAAGTTAACTAAAGTCATACTTTAACTCTAAATTTTTTTTTATTTTATATTTTCACATAAAAGCTTTCTGGTTTCACGCCCGGACTGCGCACGCAAATCGAGATAGTTAAAATTTATCTTTTTATGGTCAGTAAGCCTAAAACGGAGTCTAAATTCATAAAATGACTGATTGGATCATCACATGTCATCATTCTAATTAGTACAAGGCGCCACGTTAGGTATAGGATGTGCACTACTTTTAGAAAATAGCGCTATATCTCATTTAGTCTTTTAACTAAATTCTATAGTGACAGATCTCATAACATGAGAATCAATTACTTTTTGTATCATTTTTCTTTGTATCTTTTTTTATTGGTTTTAATATATAGTGTTTCCAGAAGTGACGTCTTTAGTGCAAAGGTAGAATAATGTCTACATTTACTTGCTCCCTACTAATTAGAAATTAGTTTCCAACATAAGTTGTCATGAATATGACTACCACAATATCATCCTCAAGGAACAAGATGTAGTGATTTCAAGGCATTTAACTAGATAACCTAAAATGAAAACTAGAGTTTATCAATATTTAATTAGGTCCTAAAATCATGAAGTTTCAACAAAAAAAAAAAAAATGTGAACTGAGATTTTTAGAGTGTGAGATGACTAGAACTTGCATAATAGACTGAAGGTTTTTTATTAAACTAAGTCTTCCGCAATTAATTTATTAGATGTCTCGTCATCATCCCCATGCGTTTTAACAACTACATAAGCAATTTAATTTCATGCAATAACTCTTATGGACCACACTACTATTTGTAAATCTTGTCCCTTTACAATTTCAAAATTAAAAAATAACTTTTTTAATATCATATGTGTAAAAGTAAATCTCTAATGCGTAGAAAAAAAGTAAGGTCATAAAACTAAAAACAAGTTAGTAAAGAGCCACAAAATCAATTGACCACTTCCGGGTGTCCAAGTCTAATTGTCAATGAAGTAAATTGAAGATTACAAAATGTCACAATTCAAATTTTATAGACAATATTAAATTCTATTTCTTTTTTCGTTAAGTTGAGTCATTTTTATAGAATGTTACGTTTTAAAATGAAGCATAATATAGCTTTAGTTTAAAAACAATGTATGATCGTCACATCTCCGATTTTTCGCTTAATAGCCGTATTAAATTGACGCAGATATTTCAATTTGAAAAAGCAGGAATGCGTGAATAAAAACATCTCAATTTTATAGTAATCTATTTACAATATCACAATCCACAATATCTCTTTGCCAGATCACTAATTAAAATATTCATCTTATTAATTAGACTACATCTCAAAGTGTTAAGAGTTTTGAAAAATTCAAGCCCTTCCTCCAAGTTTATTAATATTCTGAACTGGCAAAAATATGTTAAATTAATTCAACGTGCTACAGTTGCCTCTTTTTTAGAATTTGAATTTAATAGGAAATATCCTAAAAGAAGATTCCACGAAATATTTAAAATATGAAGCAAAAAAAGAAGTTCAAGCCCTCTCTTTTGATTTGACTATTCTATTTTCTCTTGGACCTAGTCTTCCAAACCAACTCCTTAAATATATAAACTTACGCACCCTCTCTATTTTCTTAAAAGTCAGTCCAGATTAAACAATATCATCCAATCACTATATACTATTTTTTCTGCTTTCTCCCCTTAATGTTCAATTCTTGTATTTGTGGAAACTTTCATCATAAAGAAGATGATGATGATATGGAAACATTAAGCCCTTGTTCAACTCCTAAAAGATCAAAGAGAACTTCATTATCAAGAACCAAAGACACCAAATATAATCCTTATGCAGACCGTGGCCTAGACAAATTCTCTGCACTCTTAACCAATCTTGAAGATAAGAAACAAAAGATTTATACCCAAATGGGATCTGATGACATCTCATTCGTTCGTTTCGTTTTCTCGAATTCGAATTCAATCAAACCTATTGTTGTCAAGTTGAAGAACAAAAACCAAACATCAAGTGACGACACTGATGATGATAAGCAAATGATCAAGAAGAACTCAGAATTTGTTGAGAAGCAGACCACTCACGAGGCCTCAAGTGAAGAATCAAAGAAAAGGATATTGAAGAAGAAATTTTTTAGGAATTTGAAGTTGGCTAATTTTAAGAAGCCAGCTTATTATTTGCCATTGGCTATAATATTGATATTGGTTTTTCTAGCTATTTATGGAAGGTCTTTTGCAATATTATGCACCTCAATTGGATGGTACTTAATTCCCATGATAAGATCAAGCACAAGAAGGTCAAAAAGGAAGAAGGAATATGTGAGAAACTTGAGTACAAAAAAAGTTACTATAAATGAAGGATCAACTTCTCCAAGAAGTGTTATAAATGGACCAACTACAGATAAATTGCTTGCTAGCAAACATGGCCAAAAGAGAAGCTAGTATATATTTTTTTGTGCATTCTTTTTCTTCCACTGGTTTTGATTTTTTTTATTTTGTGAAAATTCTTTTGCTGATTTGTAAATCTTCTATTTGTCGAGTTGGACTGGAAATTCAGCCACTCTTTAACATTTTTTCATCATATGTACATTAAAACTAAGTTAGTGGCGTTACCAAGTAAATTAAAGATTCGCATGTGTTCAACGGACTTGAATTGCATGTTTTTTGAAAATTCAAGGAAATCAATAGTTTTTGTGTTCGTTTTTTCTATTTTGGCCAAATTACTGGTTACGTACATTGACACATTAAGAAAAGTTATGTTTTCACATTTCATTACAATGTTACGAATGACGCTCTTGCCAAATTTAGATCGAAAAAGCAGCCCGCGTGTCTTTAGCTATTTTAAATTCCATGACCGAATCATGTTTGTCAAATGTCATGGCATCATTAGTATTACTAAGGGGGTGTCACGACCCAAAATCTCACCTTTCAGATCGTGACTGCGTCTAATGTTGAACCCGCTAGACAAGCCAATGTGCACAATACTTTGACATCTATAAAACAACGTAATAGTAATAAAGTCAATTAACCTTCCAACCTCTACTGGAATATCTCAATTTCCTTAACTTTCAACCTTTACCGAACATTTCCAAATCACTTCAAAAGTTTTACTTTACAGCGAAAAAGTAAAAATATTCCCAAAACGCGTAATGAAATGATAAAGGTAACAACCTCGCAAGATCCCAAAACCGGGGTGTCACAATCTCACGGACTATCTAAACCGAGTANACAACCGACCCCATGTACTGAGTAAGTGCCGAGTCTAACCTCGACCGAAGTAGTGACGAGGCTAGACTTGACAATAACGATAACATGTCCTAATCTACAGCAGGTAACAGGGATAATACAAGACAAGAGATAAGCAAGCAAGTAAGGGATACGGAAGCAGTAAAGGGGGAACAAGTGAAGTGAAGCAGTCTAATTGACAGATAGAAGTAAACGAGGGAGGCATCTAGTACAATAGCCCACAAAGCAAGTATAAATATCAGAAAAGTAAACAATGGCACGGCATCACCCTTCATGATTTTGCTCTCTTCCTCACAATGCAATGTAATCAAATATCATGGCACGGCATCACCCTTCGTGC
>ML254555.1:0-17529 GCA_005239495.1 Nicotiana undulata | reverse complement strand
ACCGCAGGTGCGGTCACACCAGTAAATTCCCACCAGCAGTTCAGTTGCTGGTTTTTGACCCCGGTCGGGGTCCGGGAGACTCCTGGGCCCCCTCGAGCCCTCGACAAATTATACCAACAAGTACCAAATCACATGACGGATTTGCTCGAGCTCTCAGAACACTAGAAACATCATTCAAACCAAGAATCACTCTCCAAAACCCCTTAGATCAAACTTAGGATTTCAAGAAAAATTTCAACGGCTCATCAATACGCCGAACGGGTCTACACTGCTCGGAATGACCCCAAATTTTGCGGACAAGTCATAAATGACTGTACGGAACTATTGCCAGTTCCGGAATTCCATTCGGACCATGATATCACGAGGTCCAATTCCAGGCTGAATTCCAAATCACATGAAATCCTGAATTCCCATTCAGGTGCCGAAATATTCCCGGGTCATCAAAAACCCGAGGCGAATACACTCCCAAGTCCGAAATCATCATCCGGAGCTACTGGAGCTGTCAGAACTCGATTCCGAGGTCATTTGCTCAAAATGCTGGTCGGAACCAAAATCAGCCAAATAGGCTAGCCTTCAGGAACCAAGTGTTCCTGAACTGGCCATAACACTTCCGAATCTCGAACTACCGGCCCACACAATTCATAAGGCACGAGTAGTCGCTATGGGAAGAGTCATTCACGGGAACGGAGTCCCAACACACGAAACGACTGGCTGGGTCGTTACACATGTTGAAGCTTAATTTCTAAGTTTTGAATGAAGGTTCAAGTGGGGTAATTTCTAGAAAATTGAATGCCTTTGAGTCTGGCCATAATTCTCTTTTTTTTTTTCCTGAAGGAGTTAGAGCCTTGTGTCTAGTTGGAATCTTTCCAGCTATCCTTTACTAGGTTTATGAAATCCGGGTGGCGACACTAAAAAGTCTCTAACCTAAAAGGTTTTCTCAAAGAGCAATTTTTCCTAGGGATGATTTTTAACAAAAGAGGATTATGGTCCGAATGTGTTTCGGGAAGATGGGTGACTGTAACCTCGGGGAAGAGATTGATCCAATCTTCGTTGGCAAAGACAATATCGAGCCTTTCCATAATAAGGCCTTTATTCCTTTTACTTTTGTTGGACCATGTAAATTTACATCCTTTAAACCCTAGGTCTATTAGGTTGTATGTATTAATATAATCCCAAAGAAGATTAGTTCTTTTGTTGTAAATACATTTTCCTCTTATTTTCTCATTCGTGGTTAGGACATAATTAAAATCACCACCCACTAACCAAGGACCCTTGATGGCAGTGTGCATGTTTAATAGCTTATTCCACATTTCATTCCTAAGCTTTCTATCAGTGCTAGCGTATATGGAAGTAAAAAACCAAGATTTATGAGTTGATATTACCTCAATAGTAGCACTAATCTCTTGGCTCCTACGAAGAAAGCTATGAACATTGACTTTGTTGTGGTCCTAGAGGATCACCATTCCTTCAAATTGCCCTTCCGCAGGTATTTCTATCATGTCTGAGAAGCCAAAAGGATTGAGAAGAGGTAAGTGGCTATCCATTTTGGTCTCAAGGAGGGTGACCATGCTGGGGTGGTGGGTTTCAACCAAGTCTTTGAAGCTAAGCCTAAAATTTTCATTGTTCCCTCCCCTTATGTTCCAAATGATAAAGGTTGTGGACCTATTCATATTGAATGTTGTGTTGTGAAAATCTCCATTCTCCCTTAACCTTTGGTAATGGGTTGGGTTCCTCCTCTGAAAGGGTACAGGGATCATTGCATGGTGTCCTACTGATGGATCCGCTGGTGTCCTTATATCCGTTGTGCACTTGTAAAGTGCCGTTGGACAGAAGAGAATCTACTTCTGCTCTTGCACCTCCGTAAATAAAAATACTTTTACTTTGTCGAGGTTTGAATCCTCGACTAGGTGTTGTGGTATTAAGTTTACGGGGTATACCTCTTCTTCCATTGCATTTTCCATTTGGTTTTGATTTTGGTTCATTGGAGGTTGTTGGAAGTGCATGTTGTGTAGATTTCAGGGTTGAGGATGGTCTGCATGTGCATTCCAAGGAGTGAAGATTGGATTGATGTTTGTTAAAATGTCCGGTGTGAAGAAGGGAAGGTCCACCATTGGGGTCGAATTCTGGACTGGAACAAAGTGTGGAGGGAGGTTCCATTCCCCCCTCATGGTGTGAGTCAGATTGGCAGTCAAGTTTGGAGCAATTGGTGTTAGGACATTATTTAGCCATACTTGATTGATAAAATTGTTCATTGCTAGACGAACCCCCTCCGAGATGAGTTGAGCTAGATAGTGAGTGTTCTGAAGAACAATGATGGTTTTCCTCCCCTCCAGCATTATGTTGAACGAGATTGCGTGCTCTATTAGACACATCTCCACTAACGATACTGGTTGGTGATTTTGTGGTAGTGTTGGTTGGATTAGAATTCTTGGTTGATTCAGTGTTTGAGGTTGTGGGAATGCATTGTTTGCCTTGTTTTGAGATTGGTTGATTCTTTGTAGTTGTGGTAGGCGATACCTCTTTCTCACATAAATTGGAATTCTCGTCATAGTTTCTAGTCTTGGATAGTTTTATATCGGATTGTTGGTCACTTTTTGGAGTTAGTAGAGTGCTATCTAGGTTTTCAATTATTGAGATTTTGTTTTACATGTAATTCGACTGTGAAAGCGTATAAGTAATTGAGTTTGACAATGAGGGTGATTGGGTTGGTGTTACGTGGGAAATTGGAGTGGACATTTGTTAATTGGTTGTTTTATAACATGCCAAATGGACTTTGTCAGTCGGTGCATGCATAGTGTTGTTAACGAAAAAGTTTTGCTTTGGCGTGTTTTGTTCGAAGTGAATTGATTCAGTAGAGTTATTTTTAGAGAGGGGTCATGTTATTTAGGGGGTTATTATTGAGTTGCATATGGGAGGATAGGTGTATGTGGGTGGTGGGGACGGTGATGGGGTCTGAAGTATGAAGAGGTAGATGGGCCAATGAGATTTCTTTAGAAGATTATTTAGTCGAAGAAATTAAAATATGGTAGTTAGTGGTTTTGTCAAAATAGTGTCGACATCATGTAGAGGTAAAAAGTGGTTTTAGTTCTAATTGTGGGATCATTATAGTCTACTAAATTTTGGGGCGTTGATGGATTAGGAGTAAGTTTGTTTTTGTACGTAAATTTTTGAGTAGTTAGAAATTTACCTGATTTCGCCTCAAAGATATTAACGTTAATACCTGATGGTTGTGAGTCATTCATAGATTTAGGAGGATTTTTAGTGGAGTCTTTCTTTCTTCCCTTGTTGAACGAGACGGTCTTCCATTCTCCATTTTGATCCTCTTGTAATTGGTTGGTGTTTGGTGTCACAACTTTGCCTACTCTTGTAGTCTCATTGATTTTTTCATGGGTGCACTGTTTTATTGAGTAGCCCAGGTGACCGCAATTCTTGCACAGAAGATTCTCGCCTTCATAGTGTATATATTGCTTGTGTGATCCAATGAATATGAACGGTATCACGGGTTTATTTAATGAAAGTTCCACACATAGGCGAGCATATCGACCCCAGAGTGCTGCCAATGTGCAGTCATCTATTTTTTTTTAATAATCTTCCTATTGTACTACCAACTTTTTGTAAAACTTTCCCATAGTAAAGTTATAAGGGGAGTTGTGGTAGACGAATCCAGTATGTAGTGAAAGATTGTGTTGCTTGAGATTGTACAAAGTTGGGAATCCAACATTGCACAGATAGAAAGTGGAAATAGATAAACCACGGTCCCTTTTGAATAGAGTTTATCATGTTTTCCTCCTTGTTAACACGTACGATGTAATAGTCTTCCCCAGGATCTATTACTGGAAAAGATTCAGTGATTTTCCAAAGATCTAGTAGTTTTTTCATTAAAACATCATGTGGAATTCTCTTCCCTTGCAATTTGATTATAAGGGAGTGTATCCATGGGAAGTATATCCTTTGTTTATCCTCTATAGTAATGGGAACTGAATAATTGAGACCATATTGAGTTACATATGGGGTAGAGTCGTTGTCTTGTTGGATTGTCTCGTTGTCAGTGTTAGAATTGATTTCCATAGGTATTTGATGTGGTGGAGGTGATACTATAGAAATATCGTTCCCTAATTCGTTGGGCAGTAATTTCTCCACGAGTGTTAATGGAGGATTTATGTCCGGTGATTTTGAAGGGGCAGTGTCTTGTTGGTTGTTATGTTGGGACATTAGTAGTGCCGTGAGGATAATGGTGGTGGTGCAGTGGAGATATCGGTGGAGTCATAAGGTATGATTATTTTAGAGAGAAGTGAGAGTTTCTTACTCTTGCTAGGTGATGTTCTTATCAATTTGAGTATATACATTTAGAGTACGTCTTACGAATAAAATTTACAATCACATAGTGAGGTATTCCTATTATGGAAGGAATTATTGTTTTTTCCTATTTAAAATTGAAGAGTGATATAAAATCAGACTATTTCCAGCATCATTATTCATCATATATTTTCGATGAGTTATTTGTATGATGAGAACTATGGTATAGGAAAAAAACACTATTTTAACATATAATTAATCACTAAATATAGCATGTAATTTGTATTGAAACTTAATTCACATAATCAAGATACATATATATTTTTTCATTGTGAAAGTATAATTTTTAAAAAGAATATTCCTCACCTTATTTGTACTATCATCTGCAACATTTTTAATAAGCAAATACAATCTTAAGATTTCAATTGATGTTTTCCCCTTCCCTACTTCTTCAAAGAAAAATAGTAGTAGTTTATTTTATATCTCAAGCATTAAGTTTATTAAATATATATTTTTCATTGGGATGAAATTCAATTTATTTATAATGAAATTATTGAGTTAAGGAAAATAAAAAGCTTATCCTCCTAATATGGATAATTTTTTCTTTCTGGGACATAAGGTATCCATTCCATTTCATAATGTTTTATCGCATTTTATTGATTTATGCTAGGTAATGAAATAATGGTGATTAGACAGGACATGACACATCTTCAGCTTATTGAGGACATGACTCTTGATGACAGGGTATGAAGATCGAGAATTAGGGTAAAATGTTAATAGGTGGTCGAGAGCCTCTCTTTCCCTTACCAGTAGTATTAGTATTATTCTTATATTTTTTTGTTCTTAGATCTCTATATATACACATGTTATTTTGTTCGTTTCAGTTATCGTACTTTCTTATTGTTGTAATTATTTGTTGTTACTGCTTCTTTTTTTCACTTGACCCGAAAGTCTATCGGAAATAACTTTTCTACCTTCACCAGGTAAAGATAAGGTATGCATATACAGTTATACACTACCCATAGAAGGTGATGTTGATTTTTCCTTCTTTTTTTTATCCATTCGGTGTGTAGTACTGCTGCATCTACAAAGATTAAAATTATGGGAAATTTTCATATTAGAGCAACTGGGCTCCCTGATTTTCAATTATAGCACATACTTCAATTTACAACCAATTAGCCCAAAAATAATAGGCTAAAGTTCAACATCCAATTTCAATAGGTTCTCAAAATTACTATTTAATTTTAAAAAGGATTCCTCAAACATTTAAGTTAATATTCGAATCACTAACTTTCACTCAAATATTTCAACAAACCAAATTCATTTGGGTGGTGAAAATTAGATTTTTAACAATCTTAAATATGCGGGTTTAAATTCCGAATTTCATTTTATGAGAAATTTGAAGTGAGTGTTATTTAGACTTGTTTGAAATAGTATAAGGAGGTTGTATATAAAATTTAAAATAATTTAATGGAGATTTGGACTGGTTTTGAACAAGAATTGCAACTGAAAATCATGGAAGAAGTTCGTATACAGACGCTTGTATAAAAGTGTATAATAGTTTATAAGGTGTCTTTCTACACTCGTATACACTATTATACAAGATTATACATAATTATACAAAAAACTGACTTCGTCTTCTTCCTTACGTCTTTTCTGAAATTTAACTCAAATCTTGCTCAAATCTACTCCAAATCACTTCAAATTTAAATTCTGAACTCCTTTTGATATTTTCAATTAATTATAACAACACCCAATCCAAACAACTAACATACTCAAAAAAATTCATTTTCAAAAGCAAAGCTTTGAATGATATTTCAATTGTGGACTTTTACTCTTCAATTTTCTTACATTGAAAGCAGGTGGCATGAGAGGAGAAACAGAAAATATACGGCCCCTTGAAGCATGTGTAGAAGATGTGAGAAGAATAGAGAGTGAAAGCAATGGTCGTGAGAACACACATTTAACTCCATAGCTTTTAGAAGAAATGGTTGTAAGAACACAACTTTTGACTATTCTAGTGCTTTCAAAATATGTACAATTGTGATGACCCAAAGGGTCATGCCGTATAATTCTAGCTAAATCTTTGTTTCAAGGTCGTGAGAACCTCCTTCTATCTCACCTCGATTTGCGTGTGCAGCCCGTGCGTGTAGCCGGGAAGCCGTTATGTGAAAAACTGATAAAAATAATAATTTTGTGTTGAAATTTGAGTAAAGTTGACTTTGGTCAACATTTTTGGTAAACGGACCCAGACCTGATAGGAAAATATGGGACTTGGGCGTATGCCTCGGAATCGAATTCCGAGGTCCCAAGTCCGAGAAATGATTTTTTAAAAGAAATTATTTTCTGAAAAATATAAGAGATTTTGAAAAGGAAATTCTATGTGAAACCTGTGGTATCGGGCCCGTATTATGGTTTCGGAGCCCGTTACAGGTTTGATATGGTTTATATGTGTTGTCTGTAAAGTTTGGTAAAAAACGGAATCCGTTTGACGTTATTTGGACCCTAAATGCAAAATTGGATGTTTAAAGAAGTTTAGAGAAATTTCATTGATTTTGAGGTTTAATTCGATGTTTGAGATGTTCTTTTGGCGATTTGATCGCACGAGTAAGTCCGTAGGATATTTTTGAGGTTGTGTGCATATTTGGTTTGGAGCCCCGAGGGCTCGGGTGTGTTTCATGCATCTTTTCGGGGTGTTTGAACTTAAGAAAACACTGCTGGTGCATCAGATCTGGTGTGCCCGCACCTACGAGCCTAGGGCCACATGTGCGAGACTGCAAGTGTGCCTCTAGGCACGCAGGTGCGGTCCCTCTCGCAGATGCGGACCCTTCTTCGCAGAAGCGGTTCCGCAGGAGCAGATAACCTTTCCGCAGGTGCGGCCCCCTATGGGCCTGTCCATCTCCGCAGGTGATCCCTTTCTCGCACCTGCGATAGCGCAGGTACGACTCAAGCACCGCAGGTGCGAAAGTTGAGCAGTGATGTTTTTAAAAACAAACTTAAGACGTTTCCTCTTCCACTTTTTCATAAAAATAGAGGACCTAAGGCGATTTTCTCAAGAGATTTCCTTCCTAATTCGTAGGTATGTGTTCACTAACTAATTTCCTTCAACTTTCTAATGTTTTTCATCAATTATCATCAAGAATCCTAGGGTTTTCGTGGTAGAAATTTGAGGATTTGGGTAGAGCTAGGGCTTTTTGATTATTTGGGAATTTGACCTCGTTTTGGGGTCGGATTTCAAAACAAATTACATCTCTAGGCTCGTGGGTGAATGGGTGATCGGGTTTTGGTCCGAACCTCGTGTTTGGACCAAGCGGGCCCGGGGTCGATTTTTGGATTTCTGGGAGGAATACTAGTAAACCTATAATTAAGCATTGGAATTGAATTGTTGAGCATTTATTGATGTTATTGAGTCAGTTATGTCTAGATACGATTGATTTGGAGTCGGGTTCAAAAGAAAAAGCGGTGCTAGAGGCTTGATTTGATCGTGGAAGTCGAGGTAAGTGTTTGGCCTAACCTTAGCTTGAGGGAATAGGTGTTGAGTCTTATTTGCTACGTGTTTATTCCATGTCCAATGTATAGGTGAGGTTACGAGTACCTATATGTTGTGGTCAAGCATGTTCGTGAGTCGAATATGAGTAATTATGTGATTTTCATTGAAGTTTATTGTGTTTATGGATTTGATATCATTTGGTAGTTATTCATTTGATGGAAATTCTCAGTTGTGAGTACTGTTGAGTAATTATTCGGTTGAGGAATATGTTGGTAAGTTATATATCTGTGTAGGTTTGGTTATAGATGTGTCCCTTGTTGGGACGGTATTACTCTTGTTGATTTTTCCTGTGCATTTAAGGTTTCTCATTGTTGATTTTCCTGTCAATTGTTGTTTTTATGATATTTATACACGAGGGGACATTCCGTGCCGTGTTATTGATACTTATGCACGAGGGGACATTCCGTGCCATGTTTATGTGTATTTATGCATGAGGGGACATTCCGTGCCGTGTTATTGATACTTATGCACGAGGGGACATTTCGTGCCATATTTATGTTTATTTATGCACGAGGGGACATTCCGTTCCATGTTGTTGATCTTTATGCACGAGGGGACATTCCGTGCCGTGTTGTTGATATTTATGAACGAGGGGACATTCTGTGCCGTGTTGTTGATATTTATGCACGAGGGGACATTCCGTGCCGTATTGTTGATATTTATGCACGAGGGGACATTCCGTGTCGTGTTGTTGATATTTATGTACGAGGGGACATTCCGTGCCGTGTTGTGATATTTATGCATGAGGGGACATTCAGTGCCGTGTTTTAGGATATTTTAGCACGAAGGGACATGCCGTGCCATGTTTATGTTTATTTATGCATGAGGGGACATTCTGTGCCGTGTTGTTGATATTTATGCACGAGGGGACATTCCGTGTCGTGTTGTTGATATTTATGTACGAGGGGACATTCCGTGCCGTGTTGTGATATTTATGCACGAGGGGACATTCTGTGCCGTGTTTTATGATATTTTAGCACGAAGGGACATGCCGTGCCGTTTCTGGTTACTTGTTTGTTCAGAGCTGTTAGTTCTTGTTGTTGTTTACATATTTCAATTGTTGCTCTGTTCCGTCATTCCAGTAATTGCTACCCCTTTGTCCCCAGCATGTTTTTCCCGTTTTTGTACTTAATTGATTACTTCCTGCCGTTATTTTTGTTATATATTATTGAATTGCACATGTGTTTATTAATTGTCGTGTCCTAGCTGTTACACCCCGCAATATTACGTAGATATTACATCCCCCAGTATTATATTACGATGATGTTACGCTTCAAAATATTAAATTACCAAGATGTTGCACCCTATAGTATTGTACGTTGAATTTGTCGTAAGGTAATTGACATTAGTCCAAGGACAAAATATTTTTTGGAGATTATAAGGATTATGCTATTTTTAAACAAATGATGAATAAATTCGTGATGGTGAGAGGGGAAGCAAGTCAAAGAAAATAATTTTTTCGTCCAAGTTTGGCATATCGGGATAAAATTCGGGTCGAGCATTAATACCCGATATTTATAGACTAATGCCATACAAGGTACTACATGACCATGATAGTAAGATGTACAAGGCATGTTAAAAGCAAGTAGTATTTTAAGTAAGTTGAGATAATTTTTAATTATGCGCGAGTAATTGGTTAATTACCATGTAACAAGACATTACCTAATTAATTGGAGATATATTGGATATGTATTAAATAGCATGACGTGGTAGCACTCCATCATTCTTTAATGACTCAACAAGAAGATTGGGAGGTGGCACACTTAAAGGATTTATGTGTGACACCAAATCCTTGAAATGTGGGATTTATCCTAACGCAATTCATTTTCTAATCTCTTAGAAAGTTACATCCAAGAACGTTACAATACAAAGGAATTTCTGATCCAAGGAACATATCATGTTAATGCATTTTCTAAATAGCATTTCAATACTGACTCTCTAATCCAAGGAACAAATCACGTTAATTCAGTTTCCAGAAAAAGAAAAAAAAAGCAACATTTGCTAAGTTCTTATGGAAATATTTTCGGCCAAAATTTGCTTTGCTTTGAAACGTGATTGCTTTGAGGTTTTCATACGACATGTTCCGTATTTTGTCTCAATTAACATGTATTAGAGGATTATCAAGAGAATCGACTCAGGTATGTTAAGGCTACCCTTTCTTTCTTTTTGTGATGACCCAAAAGGTCATCCTGTGTAAATTTAACTAAAATTTTGTTTCGAGGCCCCGGGGTCCTTCGTTAATCTCACTTTGATGTGCGTGCGCAGCCCGGGCGCGTAGCCGGGAAGCCTTTATGTGAAAATTTGATAAAAAGTTGAATTTATGATAATTAATTGAATAAAGTTGACTTTGGTCAACATTTTTGGTAAACAGACCCGGACCCGCGATTTGACGGTCCCGGAGGGTCCGTAGGAAAATATGGGACTTGGGCGTTTGCCCGGAATCGAATTCCGAGGTCCCTAGTCCGAGAAATGAATTTTTAAAGAAAATTATTTTCTGAAAATAATAAAGGCTTTTGAAAATGAACTTTGATGTGAAAACTGCGTTATCGGGCCCGTATTATGGTTCCGGAGCCCGGAACAGGTTTAATATGGTTATTATGAGTTGTCTGTAAAATTTGGTAAAAAACGGACTTGGTTTGACGTGTTTCGGATTAAAAATGGGAAATTTAGAAGTTTATGAAGTTTGAGAAAATTCTATAGATTTTGGGGGTTAATTCGTAGTTTTTGATGTTATTTTGGTGGTCTAATTACTCGAACAAGTGTGTAGGATGCTTATGAGAGGGTGTGTGTGTATTTGGTTTTGAGCCCCACGGGCTCGGGGGTGTTTCGGTTAGGTGTTTGGAGTGTTTGGACTCAAGGAAACACTGCTGGTACACCAGGTCTGGTATGCCCGCACCTGCGAGCCTCGGGCCGCAGGTGTGAGACCGCAGGCGCGACGTTTTGTCCGCAGGTGCGGTCCCCCTCGCAGATGCGGACTATATTCCGCAGGAGCGGGTAAGATTCCGCAGGAGCGGGTAAGATTCCGCAGGTGCGGCCCCCGGTGGGCCTGGACATTTTCCGCAGGTGCGATCCCTTTTCCGCACCTGCGAGATCGCATGTGCGACCAAAGCACCGCAGGTGCGAGAGTCGAGTAGTGAAGTTCTTTAAAAAAAAATTCAGACGTTCTTCTTCAAGCCTTTTCTCAAAAAATAGAAGGCTTAGGGCGATATTTCAAGAGATATTCTTCCCAAATCGTAGGTAAGTGTTCACTAATTGATTTCCTTCAACTTTTTAACGTTTTTCATCAATTATCATCAAGAATTCTAGGGTTTTCAAAGGTAGAAATTAGGGGTTTTGGGTAGAGTTAGGGCTTTTAGAATTTTTAGGAATTCAACCTCGTTTTGGGGTCGGATTTCGAAAGAAATTGTACATTCGGGCTCATGGGGGAATGGGTGATCGGGTTTTGGTCCGAACCTCGTGTTTGGACCAAGCGGGCCCGGGGTCGAGTTTTGGTATTTTTGGAAGAATGATGGGAAATGTATAATTAGGCTTTGGAATTGAATTATTGAGTCATTATGTCTAGATACTATCGTTTCAGAGTTGGATTCGAGAGGAAAGGCGATGATTGAGGCTTGACTTGCATTTTTTGGGCCGAGGTAAGTGTTTTGCCTAACCTTAGCTTGAGGGAATAGGTATAAAGTCTAAATTGCTACGTGTATTCCATGTCCAACGTATAGGTAAGGTGACGAGTACCTATGTGTTGTGGTCAAGCATGCCCGTGAGTCAAATGTGATGATTTATACCGTGTTCTTGATATTCTCTGTGTTATAAGTAATTGGTTATTTAGAAGTGATACGTTGAGGTTGTTTCATGACTTGGGAAGTTATTGATTAATTGTTCAAGGGGCCTTATGCCAATCAACATCGTTCGTTCTCCCCGCCCGGGAAGAACTTCACTCCCAAGACGTTCAGTGTAGGATTATTATTGTTGAAATTATACCTCTGAGTGAGATTGGTTATAGCTGAGTCTATGTTTTGAGTTTATAAATGGACATGTTAGCCTATTAGGCTCGTATATCACGTGTATATGATGATGTAATAAGAAAGATACGTTATGTTGGTACTCGATTGTGTAAGGTACCGGGTGGCCGTCACGGCCCATCAGTTTGGGTTGTGACAAAAGTGGTATCAGAGCAGTTCTGTCTTAGGGAGTCTACAAGTCGTGTCTAGTAGAGTCTTGTTTATGGGTGTGTCGTGCACCACACTTATAAGCAGGAGGCTACAAGGCATTTAAGATTTTCACTCTTTCTTCTTACTCTAGATCGTGTGGTAGAGCTCAGTCATAGGAATTCAAATTCCTAAATCCTATTCGTAATAAGACGATGCCTACATTCAGAAAGACGATCAATGAGGGATATTGTTGTGGAAGTGTTGAGTTAGAGGAACTCGATTTTGCATCTTTCTTATGATGAGTAAATGTGAGGTCTTCGGCATATCATGCGTGTACTAAAAGGTGTAAGGTTCTTGATAAGGAGCTTTAAGGAAAGAATACTTATCCACTCTTACGGTAAAAAGGAATAACGGAATCGGAAGTTAGACACAAGTTTCAGCAAGTAAAAGAAGCAAGGTGAAGAAGGGTACAAGGTACCCAGTTAATAAAGTTTATCATTATTTATCATTCACCAAGGGAGATATAAGCATTTTGAGTTACCTTCAACAGTAACAGATGTACGTACAATCGGCCACACCTATCTCAGTCATGCCCTATGGGAGCTAACGAATATGGTTTAAAAGAAGGACGGGATAGCAGGATCCGGATGGGGATAGAGTATCCCAAAATAATGGATGGATAGTTTGCGCTAATTTACATTTCGGAAGGATATTAAAAAGGTGATAATAGATCTCCTTATGGGATACCTAGATGGTGCCCTCTAAAATAGTACAGCTAGACATGAGTACTACAAAGACAGGCACTGGAAGCCTGAAAAGGATAAATATTATCTTAGTATGGCTCCCGTCCCTAGTTGAGAGATAATGCTAGGCAACCCAATGAACTAGTGGATGGTGCAAAGGGGAACTAAAAGCAAAAGAATATCTTGTTGAAGTTTTCAGAATAAAGTTATAGACAGAAATGTTCGCAGGAAATAAGAGGAGAGCTAATGAATCATTAAGAGTAGGATGTGATACATTGATGACAACGGTAGGACAAAAAGATGACAGTATTCCAGAGTCGATAGTCAAGTGAAGGAAAAGACGAGAAGTGACATGCCTGGAGGTAAAAACGAATATAGTCCATAACGTCATATGCTCACTTCGAGAAACAAGTTCGCGACGCTAACGTGATTCAGAAGAAAAAGTTAGACCCGGAGTAATAGATAAACTAAACATGAATTAGGGACTGAGTGATTTGATGGTGGTCGACATCATGAGAATTTCATATTGCGTTTCGACAATAATAGAATGGACCACAGAGGAAGATTCATGAGAAACTCAGAGAATGGTTATTCAGGAAAACGCTTCCCTAAAGCAAGCAGTGTGAGCAAAGTTAAGCTTAAGGGATTGTATGTGCTAGTTACACTAAGTATCACCCTCGTGAGTGAGGAATTTGGTTATCCTTGGTACAGAAGGATTGCCACAAGGCGAGTAAGGGTCATCGATAATGTGAAAAGACGCCAAAGATGAAGAGGTAACACATCTATAGGTAGATCCTCGTGGCTTCAACTCTTAGTATTNGGGGGGGGGGGGGGGGGGGGGAGGGAATATGGAATGATGTGGTGTTAAGTAAGAATTAAGTGGTTCTAGTAGCTACGAAATGGTAAAGAAAGAATGCAATAAAAATAATAAAGAGATGAGATTGCACTATTCAAAGCCTACGGATAGGCTACGGTCCCAGAACATTATGCAAACACAACGTCAAGGAGAAGAAGTGAGGCGTTCCTGCCTGAAATGTTATGGATAAATAAGGAACCAGTGCGAGACGTAAGTTAAGACAAAGGAAATAACCCAAGAAAGATTTTATGGAATATTTATGTGAGAATGGGCCAACGAGTAGTTAGCAGCTGATTAAGGAAGAGCCTAGTTACGGCTAGACAGGAGGTTACAGACGAATCAACCGATCGTGCAAGATAAACATAGTAAAACCCAATATAGTGAATTCAGCTTCGCAGTAATGTTATTGTAATACTTGAAATATATTCAGATAGGAGTTAGGGTAGTTAAAGGTACCGTACGAATGTTACGAGAATAAAAAAGAGTGCCACTAGGGATACAGTCAATATATCAGTTCAGAAGCAACCCTACAAGCACAAGGGCATGGAGGTAAGCAACTACGGATAATTATAGGCAAGGAAGGACATCAAAAGATCCATAATAAGCTCACAACTTTACAGGAATCAAGGGTTCTCCCTAAGTACTATAACGAAAGACTAGCTGAAGAAATAAGGAAGAAGGCTTCAACCTAAGCACAGCGACCTAAAAATGAAAAGGTCGTGTAACAACAGTCTCACATTAATATTGTAAGCACTCCAAAGGAAAGTGGTCCCTATCCTGGATAATGAACGGGAAGAAAAAATTAAAAGTAACATTCGAAGGCCATATGAGTTGCACGAAAACTCTAGCATGCGTGGGAACTAAGATAATCTAAGTATGCACGCAACAGAGGGGCAGAAAGACCGGGAAAGGTAATAGCTTACATTGAAGAAAGCTAAAAAGGAATGAAAGAAATAATTCGATCAATGATCCCGAGTTGGTAACGTTATGAACGCACTTAAGAGTTTGGAGTTTTATACCTGCATCATATACAACCGTAAAAGATTCTGGTATACGTTAAAAGAAATAATTGAGACCAGGTCATAGATGAAGGATTGAATTGTTAAAGGATTTTATCATAAATATCCCTCAGTGCCTATGAACAGCTAAAGTAATAACTAATACCCGGAACCGCAGGTCGGAAGATATCTTAAGCCTACATAGAGGCTAATCAGAAAGAAGAGGAGACTAAAGAGTTACATCGACTAAACAAAATAGGAGGGACCAAGAGAATTATAGACCTCGGGATCACTCTTAAGTAGCAGAGGTATAAGAAAGATAGTACAGTAGCCATATTTTATAATAGCTTTACGATGAAGCCAACTGAAGAGTACCAGCCTCATAAGAAGTCAGTACGAAGCTCCCACCGGATTGTGTATGCACCAGAGGTGTAAGAATTATAATAGAGCTTCAAGTTATGGACGTGAATTATGCCTATGGGGAAGGGAGGTCATGAAATAAATAGAAAATACTATGCGAGATTTTAAGGTAAGTAAGGTAAAGGTGAACAGCGTACGAGATATTCAAAGGCAGAATATGTGAATAGTCCATACTTCGGATAAAGGCTAGAAGTGCTGGGATTCAATATCCAAGCTTGATAGCGGCATAGTCAGTGGCATATCTCATAGCCAATGGGTACTAGGTATCGAGGAGGCTAATTAAGACAGTAAAGAAGAGTTAGAGACAATGTGATGTCTCGCTTGATGTTCCAAAATGACATAAGGAAATCTATGATGCAAGTAAGTTGAAAGGTTGCAAGCAATATAAATAGATATGTGTAGTTCGCAAGCTATTATATGGTAAAGCTACAAGGTTCTAGAAGACAGGAGTAAGGATACGAACGGGCGAGTGAGAAGGTAACAAAAATGGATAAGTCCTCAAGATTAATCCGATGAAAACAAAAAGAGCAGATGGTTCTCTAAGTTATACAAAGCTCACTATAGCCTGAATGAACTCAAAAGAGTCTAAGACTAATAGCATTTAGAAGAGATGGAATGTTACCCTAGTAATAGAATGAGGGTGTAATTGTGATAGATAAAGGATGGCGTTTGGGCCTTCGATTGAGTAATGATGAGATGGAGAATAGAAAGGGATCACATGAATTGGACAGGATTAAAATACCCACGTGAGGTGAATCAACAATGGATGGGTAAAAATTTCAAAGTACGAGATGATATTAGGCCATTAGTATTAAGATGAATAGTAATGAAGAACGTTAAAAGATTTAGCGTTATGCATATAGGATAAGCAACGAGAGTAACTTGGGGTTCGGTAGCAGACCACAGTATTGATAAATCGAAATAAGAATTTTGGTATAATATGGCCTACTTAGATGTAGTAAAACTAATGACGCCTATAGGGACAACTTGACATAATTTTGTATATGTTCACAAAGTGAAGCCTAGAGATTGGCTAAAAGCTGGGAGAGAAGACAAGAGTCAAGTGCTCATATAAAGTTAGAATCGTAAAGGCTCCATGATAGAAGGTAGAAACTGTTACGAGATTAGAAAGATTCCAACTATAAGTCGTGGTGTGAGAAAGAGGCTTAAAGGGGGGAATGCCGTAGCCTTTAGGACTCATTCACATAACAGTAGCCTAACTGGAAAGACGAGTACTAAAGTATTTGTAAGACCTATGGGTTATGAGAATGATAAGAGCATCGTTCAACATTCGAGGACGAATGTTCAAAAGGGGGGAATGATGTTACGCCCCGCAATATTACGTAGATATTACATCCCGCAGTATTATATTATGATGATGCTACGCTTCAAAATATTAAATTACCAAGATGTTGCACCCTATAGTATTGTACATTGAATTTGTCGTAAGGTAATTGACATTAGTCCAAGGACAAAATATTTTTTGGAGATTATAAGGATTATGCCATTTTAAACAAATGATGAGTAAATTTGTGATGGTGAGAGGGGAAGCAAGTCAAAGAAAATGAATTTTTCGTCCAAGTTTGGCATATCGGGATAAAATACGGGCCGAGCATTAATATCCGATATTTATAGACTAGTGCCATACAAGGTACTACATGACCATGATAATAAGATATACAAGGCATGTTAAAAGCAAGTAGTATTTTAAGTAAGTTGAGATAATTTTTAATTATGCAGGTAATTGGTTAATTACCGGGTAACATGACATTACTTGATTAATTGGGGATATATTGAATATGTATTAAATAGCATGACGTGGCAGCACCCCATCATTCTTTAATGACTCAACAAGAAGATTGGGAGGTGGCACACTTAAAGGATTTATGTGTGACACCAAATCCTTGAAATGTGGGCTTATCCTAACTCAATTCACCTTCTAATCTCTTAGAAAGTTACATCCAAGAACGTTACAATACAAAGAACTTTCTGATCCAAGGAACATGTCATGTTAATGCATTTTCCAAATAAAATCTCAATACTGACTCTCTAATTCAAGGAACAAATCATGTTAATTCAGTTTCCAGAAAAAAAAAAAAGTAACATTGTTGCTAAGTTCTTAAGAAAATGTTTTCGGCCAAAATTTGCTTTGCATTGCAACGTGATTGCTTTGAGGTATTCCTATTACTTGTTCCGTATTTTGTCGCAATTAACAGGTATTAGAGGATTATCAAGAGAATCGATTCAGTTATGTTAAGGCTATCCCTTCTTTCTTTTGGCATGGTCCAAATTATACTGAAGAAACGAGCAAATACACAATTGTTATAAATTACACTATTCATAGAAATAGTATGGGTGTCTATATTTTTTATTCCCCATGAGAATTATTATTATTTTATGTTCATGGGTCTCAAAATAATACGCATTTGGAAAATTTTATCCGGAAGGAATATTGTAGAGGTGGCTAACGGGCCGGTTCAACCCGGGACCGGACCGGCCCAGACCGGTTCAAACCGGG
>ML254554.1:71154-92050 GCA_005239495.1 Nicotiana undulata | reverse complement strand
CAGTGCTAAATGCACATTCGGATGCAACACTTTAATGTCGATTGAACTGATTGAGATTGTGATGTCGCATTTTAATTAGAAGCTCCACTTTCACCAATCACCTTATCAATCATCATATTTTCAGCCATTCGTTTGTGTCACTGTGAGTTTAAATTTAAAAGGAATCAAGTAGCGAGGCAACAATAGCAACACACAGTCACACACACACTAGCTGAGCAACATGTTTCACGGTCTTTGTACTTATTTTAAGGGCTCAACATTTTGGGATCTTTAATTGGATTCATAGTACTTCAACAGATATCTCAATAATGTTCAAACAGTCCAACTGTCCAAGGCAAGCATATACAACAGTTAGCCCTAATGGCATGATTTGTAGTCTATTAGGTTCCCAAACAACTCCAGATTCATAATTAAGTTTTATATAGACAAGGACATCAACCAGATTCATTCTTAGTTGGTGAGAACATGGCTAACAAGTCTTAGTGAATTTACTTAAACATGTGAGGGATCTTACTAGTTAGGTTATTCTAGTAAGCTTCTCATATCCAGATTTATGTTTAGCATTATTCACTCAAGTTGCTTTATTATTAAGGCAGACATGATTCGGTGGAAAGAGAAGTTTTAGCAAAAAAAACAGAATTGACGAGTAAAAAAAAATCATCAGTAAATTATCAAAGAAAAACACAATCATCAGCATAAAAAGCCAAACATGAGAGAAGAACAAGAGTAAGCAAAAATCAAAACAATTCACAAGAAGCAAACAGAAAAATCCTGAGCCAAAACTTACACGATGCGATTGACGATTGCCGGCCTGAGTCTTGACGGTGAGGGAGTGAGCCGTGGTGACTGGTGAGGCAGACTGGCGGAGAACTGGTGAAGCAGTCTGGAGTAGGGTACTTGCGGGCTGCGGCGGAAACAATTGAGAGTTTGAGACTGACGGACAACTGAAGAGGGAATTATGAAAATAAAACTCTAGTATATACTTAAGGGTAAATTAGTAAATTAGTTCATTCTTATTGGGTTATCGATTTTTACCCAATAACAAAATTGCAAACTGAGCCTGAACCGATAACCCAATAAAGAATTAACGGTTCGGGTTCTCGGTTTTACCCGATATATGCCCACCCCTAGTTGGAAAAGTGTGCCCCTGACCATGGCACCTCTAATCATTTAGTTAACTCTGGGTTCCACGCCTTATTTTCCTCAAGATAGTACTATATACTTGAAATTTTTACCCGAGCGTGCGGGTGGCGTACCACCCCTTCTGCTCTACATAGATCCGCCCTTGAATTTCTCATCCTCTTTTTTTTTATAACTGTGGTGTCCGAGCCAGCTTGTGCGCACCTCGATTAATTTTATGGGGTAGCTGCTACTCCCACCAACACAAGTACCGGGTTATTCTATTCACCAAGGCTTGGATTGATGGGAGTCATTTTCCTCCTATTAATTGGAAATGTTTTCCATGAAAAATGACTTCTCTCATCCTTCTCAAAAAACAAAATAACTTCTCTCATGGAAAACATTCTGGAAGTCATTTTTCCTCGTACCAAACACACCCTTAATCTACTATACATGATTGCTCTATAAATCTTTAACAAAAGATGGAATTTGTACTTTGTAACGGATTTGTTAACTAGGTCTAAAACTAGTTTGGGATTGAGGCATAGTTAATTTGATTGACCGGTTGATTGATTTATATGGATTTGTTAATTGCCCGAGCAGCAAGGCTTGTTAAAGACCCAAGAACGCAAAGGCCTAAAGGTTTTGGATTTGTTACCTTTGAGTCAGAAGCAGATGCCCAGAAAGCATTGAATTCGATTAACGGAAGGGTAATTCCTCAGCTCTTTTGGTTGATGCGTACGGTTGCTTCTGTGTGTTTGTTGATGGTGTGTTTTGTGTATATTGTCTTGATGGAGCATGCAGCAATTATGATGCCTATCATCAGTAGCGGATTTAGCCTTTAGCAATGAGTGCAAACACACCAGCTACATTCGATTCAACTGTATCTAAAAATATTTGAATATTGGTTTTTTTAGCTGTTAGATAGGAGAAAAGGAGTTGTTATAGTGGTATCCCACTTTAAAAACTAGGCATTCCTCTACCTATTGACAATTCTTAGACCGTCTTCGGCTTTAGAAAACTCGTTATCAATCATATATTAGAGTAAGCAGATGTCTATTTCCAACATTTNTTTGTTGTTCGGGGGTTTCCGATAGTTTTTTGTTGTTTCAAATCTTATTTAATAGGGCCAGGGAAAAGATTCTGCTCTCTGCAAAAATTAGGAAATCTTTAACAATCAGGTCCCTAAGGGGGGGTCTGATAGTTTTTTTGTTGTTCGGGGGTTTCCGATAGTTTTTTGTTGTTTCAAATCTTATTTAATAGGGCCAGGGAAAAGATTCTGCTCTCTGCAAAAATTAGGAAATCCTTAACAATCAGGGGGAATTTAAGTGGCATGATCTCTTTGCAGAAAGCTCTTTTACTTCCCTAAGGGAATTTGCTCTCCAGCTTTATAAAGTGTATTTAATTTAGTTGTGTATATTAATTTAGTTTCATTTTTACCTCCTGGTGAAATATCCTATGTTGGCTGTCTGAAGAGTCTTGCTGCTTCTCGTTTTTCTGTTCTGTCATTGAAATGATCTACTGGTGCAGATTGTTGATGGAAGACTGATTTTTGTGGAAGTTGCTGAGACTACACAAGCTACAGAAAACAAAACATCCCGAAAATAACTTTCTCATAATTCAGCGTATACATCATGGGAGAATTTTTGGCCATTGCTCAGTCCTCCATATTGCTGCCTCACTTTCCTGTCCAATCTTGGAGTCAAAGGCAGCATTTCTTTGCTCATAGTCAGCCATTGAGGTCACCTCTGTCATCTCTGCATCCATTGACTGCCCCTCGCACGGCGTGTCCAAACTTGTCCACTCAATCAAAGCATTCCTACTGGGGAGTCAAAGCCAGTGTTGTCTCTGATTCTACAATGCCAACCACCTTCACTGTTGATTCAGCAGGGCCAGGAATTGATATTCTGCCAGAGACAGGTGGTGGTGGAGATGATTCTGGGAGTGCAAATGGCGGTGGTGGTGGGGGAGATAATGGTGGCAATAATAACGATGATGGTGGCAACGAGGGGGAGTCAGATGAAGGCAAGGATCATAACAATAAAAAGAAAATGGCCCTTTCTATGTCCCAAAAATTGACACTGGGCTATGCTTTCTTGGTTGGAGCTGGTGGTTTCATGGGTTATCTGAAAAGTGGTAGCACGAAATCCCTAATTTCAGGTGGAGTTTCTGCCTCCCTTTTGTACTCTGTTTATGTTATGCTTCCAACACAACCTATTTTGGCATCATCAATGGGTTTCGTCCTCTCGGCTGCACTTCTGGGAGTAATGGGATCTCGTTTTCTGAGGTCAAAGAAGGTTTTTCCAGCTGGTGTTGTCTCCTTTGTGTCTCTTGTTATGACTGGTGGTTATCTGCATGGAATATTGCGCACTGCACATTAGATCCCTAAACTAAGCTATTGATCAACATGGACAATCGTTAGTGTCTACTCTCTACTGTTGATTATAGTTTTCCTATCTGTTTGAATTTTGGATTTTGCGAAGTTTCCTGAGCTGTCGGGTTCCCGTAACTCTCTGGTGGACTCTAATGATGTATCAACTATCAAGGCTTACTTTATTAGCCCTCTGTTTCTGTCATCTATTCATTCTGTTCTTGAGAAGTTCTCCTTTTTATGTGATTTTCCGAAGATGTCTCGACCAGATTTAATGGTTAAGGCTCATTGGTCTTGGAGGATCCAACAGTATTTCTAACAATAATCTGGATGTGTACAAGATGACACCATGGAGAGAATTTAAACATTGTTGAGAAAATTAGGACACTGAAATCTGTGGACATTTCTGCTCAGCGTCTAGAAATAGGAGACCGAAAACAACTATAAAGTGTTATTTCACTTTATTAGTGAACAATTTGGGAAGTGCTTTCTTATCTTTGCGATTATAACAGAATCGGAAAGGTGAATATTTTGGCAATAATAGGGGAAAGATGAACATTGTAATCGAGTTGAACACAAGAATGGGGTGAAGTGACCAGTTGTCAAGGGCGTTTTTTGTCCTCCGAGAAACAGCCCGATGTGCAGCAGTCAAGTTGCTTGACTCAGCCTTACTCCGATTTTCTTTCGCTTTTTTTGTCCTCCGAGAAACAGCCCGATGTGCAGCAGTCAAGTTGCTTGACTCAGCCTTACTCCGATTTTCTTTCGCTTTCGAGGTTTGGCACTTAGAATAATTTTAAGGCAACATGAATAAATAAAGGTACAACAGATTTACGGGAACTCTTTCCCTACCTTTTATAATATATGAATTACAAGGAAACTATCGAGTTTGGCAAGGTGTTGCCACTCTTGGCAAACACCAACTCACAAAATTGCCGACTCTTTGCACAATTTGCCCTATAATGCCCCATGCGTAAGACATTATGTGTTGCTCACTCGTTTGGCAAGGCAATGGCACATCATTTGCCAGCTCAAGCCTTGACATAGACACCCCTATGTCTACATCTTGCTCTTTTCCCTCTCTAGGTACTTCTGTCCGTTTTTTGGGGCTGCTAACACATATATACGATGTAGTCAGCCCAAAACAGTTTTCCTATTTCAGTTGACACCCCCAAATGATAGGCCATGATCACCCATGATAAAAAAAAAATGTGCATGTCATGCTAGAACATGCCTAAAAACATGCATACACTTAGCCCCCATTATCAGCAACTCTTTGGACCTAGCAGTTGTAATCGCCCAACTGCACAGCATGTGCCCAACACACTTGGTAACCGCTCCATGTGCAATGCATGTGCGTGATTCTGGCCAGTTGTTGCCCGCCCAAGGCTGGCATTGCACCCATCCTTGCCTTTGACACTGCTCCCGCTCAATGCCATCGCCACAGCTTGTTGCCCGTGACTTAGCCGCACGCACACCCGCTGCCACAACCACTTGTTCATGTCGAGTCTGCCCTTTGCCCATGCCAAGTTGATATTAGCATCAAGTCACCATGTTGTTCCCTTTGCTAAGTCGTTTGCCCATAAGTTCCTTAGGTGCCAGCCCGCTCACCTTAGCCAAAGCAACACCAAGTTGCCAATGTCACTGTCTTGGCACTAAGACGCCATGTCTTAGCGCCTAGGTTTTTCCCGCTTTGCCTTATCAAGCTTCCATTCAGTCTGCCTTGTCTCGTCAAGACCTTGGCCTTTGCTTGGGCATAGCCCACTCATGCTTTGGTGTAGTCCGTCACATCTTAGCCCTCAAATAGTAGTGTAATTTGTCACACTTGCTCTTGCAACAGTTTGTTGCCATTGACAATGCCCGAATTGTCTCGCATGTTGATTTCCCTCCCACACATAGGCCAATGGCAAGGCTATCATTCCAAATCCTTGCCACTGTCGTGCCGCATGCCGATCAGCTTTGTCAAGGGTCTAACAAACCACCCCAACTAGTTGAATTCGACGCCCTCGTCGAATAATTCCCTACACATGCTCTCCATTTGCAAAGACATCATAAGTTCAGCACCCTTTTGAGAATTATGTTGTCATTTCCCTCAAGTGCAACGTTTTTTCTCATTTGCCTTTCCTGCCCGTCATTCTCGTAACAAATCTAGCACGCAACTGAATTGATTTGGAAGAACCCAACACTGATTTTGGCATCTCTCAACTCGAAAATCTGCACCACTGTCTTCTTTGCCTTTTCTGAATTTTCTAAGCCCGGACAATCCCTTCCACGAACAAGCACAATGACCCTTTGTCTTGCCGTCTTGTCCATGGCCGTCTCGCCCTCGTCACGAACCTGCTCCGTCTGATCCAGTTGGCACAAGGGCGTTTTCTGTCTGCCGATAAATAACTCGTTGTGTGGCAGTCAAGTTTCAACTTGACTTAGCCTTACTCTGATTTTCTTTCGCTTTTGAGGTTTGGCACTTAGAATAATTTTAAGGAAACATGAATAAATAAAGGTACAACAAATTTACGGGAACTCTTTCCCGACCTTTTATAATATATGAATTACAAAGGAAACTCTCGAGTTTGGCAAGGTGCTGCCACTCTTGGCAAACACCAACTAACAAAATTGCCGACTATTTGCATAATCTACCCTATAACGGCCCCTGCCTAAGACATTATGTGTTGCTAACTCGTGTGGCAAGGCAATGGCACATCATTTGCCATGCTCAAGCCTTGACATAAACACCCTTATGCCTACATCTTGCTCATTTCCCTCTCTAGGTAAACAGTTTTCCTATTTTAGTTGACACCCCGAACTGATAGGCCATGATCACCCATGATCAAAAACGTGCATGTCATGCTAGAACATACCTAAAAATGTGCATACACTTGGCCCCCATTATCAGCAACTCTTTGGACTTGGCAGTATTAATCGCCCAACTACACAACATGTATCCACCACACTTGGTAACTGCTACATGTGCACTACATGTGCGTGATTCTGGCCAGCTACTGCCCGCCCAAGGCTGGCATTGCGCCCAGCCTTGCCTTTGACACTGCTCCCGCTCAATGCCATCACCACAGCTTGTCGTTCATGACTTAGCTACACGCACACCCGCTGCCACAACCGCTTGTTCATGTCAAGTCGCCCAAATTTGCCTTTTGCCCATGTTAAGCTGATATTAGCATTAAGTCACCATGCCATGATGCCATTCCCTTTGCTAAGTCGTTTGCCCGCAAGTTCCTTAGGTGCCAGCCCGCTCACCTAAGCCAAAGCAACACCAAGTTGCCAATGCCACTGCCTTGGCACTAAATCGCCATGTCTTAGCGCCTAGGTTTTTCCCGCTTTGCCTTGTCAAGCTTCCATTCAGCCCGCCTTGTCCCGTCAAGACCTTGGCCTTTGCTGGCACATAGCTCACTCATGCTTTGGTGTAGTCCGTCACACCTTAGCCCTCAAATAGTAGTGTAATCCATCACACTTGCTCTTGCAACAGTTTGTTGCCATTGACAATGTATGTATTGTCCCGCATGTTGATTTCTCTCCCGCGCATAGGCCAATGGCAAGGTCATCATGCCAAATCCTTGCCACTGTCGTGCCGCATGCCGATCAGCTTTGTCAAGGGTCTAACACCAGTCTAGCAAGGGTGACTTACATACATCAAATCAAACAATTTAACGTTAAGAATTAGTAAAGATAAAATGAAAATACATAACGTCTGATCATTGATTATACGATAAATGCATGTGTAAAAGACACATGTCTTGCTCTATTGGTTGGGTAGAATACTGAATGTGGATAAGGAGCTCCAAGAATGAAGTGAATGCTTTGAAAAGATTATACCTTAATAACACAAGTTAGTTGGAATTTTGTGTCCGTTAATGTTGAGTAGAAATTATGGATGTTAATGTATTTAAGAGTAGAGAATTAGAGACCCTCAATGTAAGACTCTTTGAAGAGGATTATTCCTTACAGTAATTATGCACTTTTCTATGACTGCATTTTATTGTTCGGAAAGTTACTGAACAAAAAACAAATAAACAAATGACTTTTCCCTCAAAATTCATAGTACTAACAGTTTAGTTCAATAATGGTGAAATTTATAAATGCTATGTTATTTTTTCGTTTGCCTTCAAATAATTATGTTGTCGTATATAACGTGAAAGAGCAGAAGCAGTAAGCACTTACTGTTTCTTTAAGACGCTAACATCCACAGTAGCTAAGACTTATCTTAGCTTTTCCGTTAGTGTGCTCCGGATAGGAGCAAAGGCGAAAAACTCTAGTGATTTTCCCTTGACTGCTGTGAGGCCAAGGAAAGATAACTGCATAACCTAGCAATGCAACTCCATAAGAGCAAAAAAGTACGGGGATAGAAAGAATCACATGATTTCCTATCGTGATAGAAGCAACACTAGGATATAGGAGTGCACAGGTTCGCGATTGTCCACAAAATGACTTGATGACTTGTATTCCATATCTTGAGTGCTTTCTATAATGGAATGAGACATTGTCCAGGTCACGCAAAAGATTGGCATAGAACAAGCTTCAAGTCTGGTTAGTGACCATAAAATTAATGATAAATGCCCGATAGAAACAGTCTGCATACAAACTAACCACACACCTGGTGAGAACATATTGTGCTTGTTGTTATTATTGTTGCCCAATGGCCAAGATCTTTCATCTGAAGAGTCAAAAATCGCAAATACCGAAAATGATACATGCCCCTTGACTTAAGAATAAATAAAATAGGCAAAGTCCAGCAATCTTAGCTCGTATATTTAAAGAAGACATTTGACATAGCTTCCAGTTGTTGAAAGAATCTAAGCTTAATATGCTAACAGAAAAGGAAAGAGTCGTTTCACTTTAATGATGCTATGATTCCTTCAACATTCACATCTAAAAGAACAAGTTCACCGTTTCAAGCACCAGAACAACAACAAACAATGAGGAACGAAAATTATAAATTTGAAACAAGGGGTTTCATTGATTGATAATAGAGGACAACCTAATAAGATCTAACAGTTCCAACAAATTCCCTCTTTAACATCCCTAAAGCACAATCAAACACATTCTAACACCAGAACTACATACAGTGAAGATCCAAATAAAGATAGAAAAACAAAACAACACAACAGCAGCTAAATTTATGCCTTCTTAGGAGATTTGGTAGCTTTAGATGGAGATTTAGGTTCTTTGCCAGCCTTTTCACCTCCAGTCTTCTTCGGCAACAGAATTGGGTTAATGTTGGGAAGAACACCACCATGTGCAATTGTCACACCAGCAAGCAACTTCCCCAACTCTTCATCATTCCTCACAGCTAAAAGCACATGCCTTGGAATAATCCTGTTCTTCTTGTTGTCACGTGCAGCATTTCCAGCCAATTCCAACACCTATAACCACAAAAAAGAAAAATCAGAAGAAGAAAAAACTATACAACAGCAATGTAAATTCAACCCTATATCAACATTTCAACATATTCTACGATAATCTAACTACATTAAAACCCTAGATCCTAATTGAACTCTAAATTAGCAAATGTAATGTGGTAAAAACTGAAAGTTAATAGAAGGATTAAGGAAATTTACTTCAGCAGCCAAATATTCAAGCACAGCAGCCAAGTATACGGGGGCACCAGTACCAACACGTTGAGCGTATCGGCCTTTTTTCAGGTACCGACCGATTCTACCGACCGGGAACTGAAGACCGGCTCTAACAGAACGGGTAACCGGCTTCTTCTTTGGACCGCCGCCTCTTCTTCCGGCTGCACCTTTCTTCGCTTTTCCGCTAGTATCCATTTGCAGATATTAGAAATTAGACAAAAATGATGAATAATATGAAGGAATACTTGATTGTCGGAGCGAGAGATGAGGAATGGGTCTGAATTGCACATGGTTTTTATAGAGATGTTTGGTTGTCTTTTGGTTTTTCGGATGGTTGTTTGAGGCCGTTGGATTGACATTTGATCTACGGTGGAGATTACAGGTGTCTCGATCCGTGTCATTTTGAATGGACCAATAGGAAGCGGAGTGTGAATTTGAATTTTCTTGAGACGTGAGTCATTTACGAGTAAAAGGCCCTTCTCAGTTCTCCCGCTTGAAAAACAAAACAAATGTACATACTAAGTGAGCGTTGGACATAAGAATCGTAAAATTTCAACAACAAAAAAAATGAAATGTTTTTTGTGAAAATGATATTTGAATATTAGAGTTGAGTTTGAATATAAATATAATTTTGAATATAAACACACCAATGTTTGTGTGGTACAATCTAGAATAAAATGCAAGTAATTTTTTGTGCACACATTTTACCCTCGCTTTTATTAGTAATATAAAGGTATTAAACATTTCCTTCGTTAGAGGTCTCAATATGGTAGCCATTTGGCGAATAGCTTTGAATCTCAACAAGTTTCTTTGAGACTTACTACATACAATGCATTATTAATAGTTAATATCGTTCCTCCAGGTAGTAAAAGGTCGCTCTTCTTAATCCCTCAATTAACATTGTACTACCATATATTGTATTAACATAAGACTTTTTCATAACCAAATAAGAAAAAAAATCTTTTCTCTTAATATTGTGTGAGTTGTAACACTATCCAAAAGGCAAAAATCCTCATTACTTATCTTGGATCCACGTGAAGACTGAGGAATTTTATTTCCTTCGGAAAAAAATAAAAGTACACCATGAGAAATACGAAAAAACTAACAATAACATAAGACAACTTAAGTACTACTTGAAAATAAAAACAACTTTAGAACGAGACAAAAAGATACTGAAATAAAATAACAACATAATTGCATTTTCCAGTAAACTGATCAAACTTTATTTTTGATCTCCAAATAAATCTTCAACTTCCAAATGAGTAAGATCATCGAGGCCTTCAAAATCATCACCATCCAAAGTAAGATTTGCCTCAACATTGTCATCATTTTTGTTTGAACGCCCTGCCTCAAAACCATTTTTAAAGATCAAGCGAGACTCCAATGGGGCATTAGCAGAAGGCTCGGGTGAGTTTCGAATAGGCCACAGGGTGTTTTTCACTTTAAAAGAACTGCTGGTTTTTCAGTATTTGGTGTCCAGGTTTTTGTACTATGCGATCACATATGTATAACCGCGATCGCATAGTGTAGTCTTAAGGGGTCCCAAGATTATTGTTGCGCGAATGCCATGCCAGGAGTGCGATCGCACTGCTTCGCCAAGGCCCTACTGTGCGAACGCACCAAATGCCATGCGACTGCACTGTGAAAAACAGACCTGGGGGGAGGGGAGGTTAGTACACTGTGCGATCGCACCCCTCCCCATGTTAACGCATTGTACAATTTCCCCTTACCCTGTGCGATCGCATATAATTACCCGCGATCGCACAGTTGCCCAGCCCAGCTAATATAAATATCGAATTAAAACCTGGCAAAACCCTTTCTTCTCCAATTTTTCGAGATTCCAACCCTAAAAACGAGTTTTCTTCAACGATCTTCATCCCCAATTCATAGGTAATCAATTTCAAACATTGTTCTTTCAATTCCTTACTATTTTTCATCACTTTTAAAGCAAAAATAAATAATTTTCATGGTAAAAATTTAGGATTTGGGTAGAATTAGGGAGTTTTGTAAAAATTAAATTTTTATATCAAATTAAGGTCGGATTTCAAAACTAATAGCATATTTGGGTTCGTGGGTGAATGGGTAAACGTAATTTGGTCCGAACCCCGAGTTTAGACCAAGCGGGCCCGGGGTCGAGTTTTCACTTTTTTTGAGAAAATTTAGAAAAAATTATATTTTTCAACAAAGTTAGTTCCTTTAGTATTAGTTAATGATATTAAGGTAATTGTGATTAGATTCGAGCAAGTTAGATGTGAATTCAAAAGGAAAAGCAATAATTGAGCAGTGAGTGGCTTGCGGAATTGAGGTAAGTGTTTGATCTAACTTTGGCTCGAGGGAATAGGACTCCCCACTTGTTTATTATGTGAAATGCATGGGCGTGGTGTATAGGTGTGGTGATCAGTATCTATGCACCACCCAAATTGGTTGTTAAACATGATCCCCTTTCTCGTTCCCCACTTATTTGATCGTTATCTTAATTGTTATATGCTCATTATTGTTTCTATGACTATTTGGTCTTGTTGAATTGTCGTCAGATATTGTTGTGGTTATATTAGAAAGAGTATTGGTTGTTTTAGCTGGTTTTCTTATGATATATAACGGTTGAGAGGTTTGACATTATTTTTATATTTACGTTCCTGTTAGAAAGAATATTTATTTATTTATATTTACGTTCCTGTTGGTTTCGTTTTGATAATATTGAGGAAGTTGTGAGAAATGCATTCCAACTGTTTCATAATTGTTGAGGTTCACGTGTTTATTGGGTTTCGTTGAGTTATTTCCAATTGTTGTTGTAAGTGTGTTAAAATGTTGGTTGTTCCTTTGAGTTTATCATAGTATAAAAAGGCCGAGCTGGATTGACAACATTACGATGTTTACTTATATTCTGGTTTGTTTTATTGTGAAATGATATTGGTTAAAGCTTACGAGCTATATGATTTTCTGTTTGAAATTGTGGAAATAACAGTATTGTGAAAGGCTTGGCCTGAATTGTGAAATTCTTTATGAACAAATTGATATGACATGTCTGGTGGGAGCGGGTTGCACACCGCAACAAGGAGTGATAAGTGTAGACAGGTGGGATCGGGTTGCACGCCGCAACATGAGCAATAAGGGTGATATATTTAGGGAGGAGCAATAAAGGAGGACAGTTGGGAGCGGGTTGCACGCCGCAACATGAGCAATAAGGGTGATATATTTAGGGAGGAGCAATAAAGGAGGACAGTTGGGAGCGGGTTGCACGCCGCAACAAGGAGCGATAAGGGATGACATATATATTTTCACTGATTTTCAAAGAAAATAAAGATTTGAAAAGCTAAATGTTTATACTTTACTGTTTTGTTTTTTTGAAAATAAAGATTTGGAACTTTCTATTTTATATTACCATTTTCATATTTTGGCACTACTTTTATTCAAAGATAAAGTTTGAGAACTTGAATTTTTTTGAGGATTGGTTATAGCTGAGGCCTGAAAGAGGCGGTTATGTTATTTTATTATTGTTGTAGTATTTGAATTGATGTGTTTAGATTTCCTTCCTGTTTTATAATTGTTGTCTCAGATATATTTTCTTGTTCGTGTAGAATTATTTTATTGTGTTATCATATATATATTAATGTCATAGGTTTGTTGTTAAAGCACCGCCTTAGCCTCATCACTACTTCGCCGAGGTTAGGCTCGGCACTTACTCAGTACACGGGGTCGGTTGTACTGATACTACACTCTGCACTCTTTTGTGCAGATCCAGGTACTGACCATCAATAGAGATATTTTTAGCGGCTCTTTATTCGTTCGGAGACACGAGGTAGATCTGCCAGCGTTCGCAGATTCCCAGAGTCTTCTCCTATTATTATTTGCATTATTTTATATTATTCAGAACAATTACACTATTTCTTCCAGCCATTACTTGTAGTATTCTTTAGTAGTTCGTGGATTGTGACGCCATACCCTGGGGTAGTCTTAGAGTTGTTTACATAATTAGTTCGTGATCCGTTTTATTTAAATGGTCATTGTTATCATTTTATTTTATTTCTGTTGGGAAATGTTTTAATTAGGCTTCATTGAAATTTATTTATTTATGCTGAAGTAATTAATCAAGGAAATTAGTTAATCGACTTCTAACATTGGCGTGCCTAGCAAGTGTGGTGTTAGGCGCCATCACAATCCCTGAGGTTGAGAATGTGGGTCGTGACAATGCCTTACAAATCTTTTCATTTTCCTCTCTCATACCCATGTGGGGTTCGCCAAAACTTAAACGTTGCCAAACTTTTAAATTAAGGGGCGCATATTTGACCTTTAGGCGAATCCCACATTGGAATAGGAGAGAAAAGTGAAGAGCTTTATAAGGCATGGCACATGTTCACATTGTACACGCGCTTTTAAGGCTCAAGGTGGCGTAAGTCCTAGGAGGGGTGAATGTGATGCCCATGACGGAGGGCGGGCTAAAATTAGGACTGACAGGCTTCTAGGCTGGCAAGCTTCTGAAGAAGGCAAGTACAAGTTACCTTAGGCGAATCCCACAAAAAAATATAGGAAAGTTAAGAGCTTTATAAGACATGACACAAGTTCACCTAGTACGCGTGGTTGAGGTTCGAGATGATGTAACCCAAAAAGATAAGTCTGCATGGGCCTAGGCTCATAGCAGACAATACGTGCCATGAGCTTGGATCACGACAAAGGACAAATGAGAAATACACAGAGCAAAGTTTAGGTGTCTATTTGGAAACCGGTGAAATTAGAAGACCGATGTCGGACAATCATGAAAATATGGGTACCAAATTGAGTACTAAGTGAAAGTTATGCTAACAAAATGATAGGTGCGCATGCTACTTTAGGCGAATCCCACATCAGAACGGGAAAGCAAGTTGAAGAGCTTTATAAGATGTGACACATGTTTACATGGTACACACGTTTTTTGGGCTCGAGGTGTCGTAGTAGCCTAAAAAACAAATACATACGGGCTTAGGCCCAAATCTGATAATATGTTCCATGGACTTGGATCGTGACAAGGAAAATAAGAAATAAATTGACTCAAGTTTAGGTGTCTATTTGGAAACCGGTGAAATTAGGAGACCGATGTTGGACAATCATGCAAGTAGTGATACCAAATTGAGTACTAAGCGAAAGTTTTGCTAACAAAAAGGGAGGGGGCATGTTAGGCATTAGATTCTTCCTACGTGGCAACATGTAACTGGCGCACCAACTTCCTTTCGAAGTATGAGTGCCATCATTATACGCAAAACCGGAGGGTGCGGTGGGACATGAGGGGGTGGGTGGGTGGTAGTCACCGAATACCGAGGGAGTGAATTCTGTATTCCCAGACATTTTGCTTTGTTATCTTTGGAACAAGTCTTTGACAGTCTCCACTTTCTCTCTCTACAGATACACATATCTCTCTCTAGATATATATACACACAATATCAGCACAAAAATATCTGCACAGTTCTAGATTTTCTCTCTTCAGATCCTTTCAAATTTTTCCGATTCTCTCCATTAGCCATGGTAAGTCCTCCTTACATTTATGCCACACAATTTTTTTCTGTTTTTTTAGAACTTTTGCTTTTGTGTTTCAGTTGTTTTACTTTATGAACTATGTTTAAGCTTTCTTATTTTTGATCTGCCGATCTCTTTGCTTTGGAAAAACCCTAGGTTCTGCTTATTAGTTAATGGATCTGATTTTGCTGTTATTTTGACCTTGATCTATCGGTTACGTCTGAATTGAATCTCTTTACTAGTTCGATCCATGATTCGTCGATGTAGAGAATTGTTTTCAAAAGAAAATCTCAAAATTTAGAGTTTGTGGATGCTGGCGTGATTCAGTTTAAGGTTTTATCTATTTAGGAATACATTTGATGTTGTTCAGTTACCTGCATTTACTTTAAGTCCTCAAAATTCTAGTTATTTTTGCATCTCGTTAATCAGTTATGCTTAACATGGAATTTGGATCATTACTAGACTATTTTAATCCAACGTCGTAGCTAAGTGCGTTGAAGGGGGTTTCAGTTGAATCCCTCGGTAGCTAAGTGTTTTCACTGACTGTGCAAATTTTGTAGTTTTTTGTATCCCCTAATTAGAATTTTTGGCTCCTTCATTTGTTCGATCCATGATTTTTGGTCTTTAGGAGTTGCTTTTTACAAGTTAGTTGGAGGTAGATGGTATTCATTTCAATTGCCTGAATTTACTATATGGTCCTCGAAATTCTAATCATTTTGCATCTCGTTAATTAGTTATGTAATAACTGAATTTGGACTCTCTCTATCACAACAGCTGAATTGGACCTCTTACTAGTTGTCCATGTTTTTTACTGTGTTTAGGAGTTGTTTTACAAGAGAATCTTAAAATTCAGGGTTGTTATGGATGAATATGTGATTTGCTTTAAAGTTCTATATATTTAGAGATAGTGTAGCTGTTGTTCAGTTACCTGCATTTGCTTTATGATCCTTGAACTTCCAGTGATCATTGCATGTCCTTAATCAGTTATGAATTACAGGAATTTGATTAACTCTCAATCACAACTGAATTGAACATCTTTACTTGTCCATCTATGCTCTTTTGGTGTTTTATGAGGTTAATGAGAAAATCTTAAAAACCAGGGTAAGTTGGGTGTTGATGTGAAGTTTTATTTATTCTGGGAACTTTACAGGCTGTTCAGTTACCGGCATTTACTTTAGGGTCTTGGTCCCCCCACCCCCCACCCCCAAAAAAGAAATTGGTTATGAGGTCCATCGTGGAATTTGGATAATTTAAAGGCAGAAATAAGCTGATTGTGGCTGGACAATTATGGTCTTCACAAGCATAGCTCATAACTGTATTTGTTCTTTAGAGTCATTCATAGTATATCAGTAAATTTACTTTTGTTTTTGCATCTGGTGGGGATCTTATATTGAAGATGGAATTAGTAATCAGAATTGTGTTGTAAAAATATGCTACACTTTGGAGCTTGTGGGTCTCTCCTGTTTACCACACCACGCTTCTCCCTAGACCGGATATACGCTAAATGTACAAATGGCTTCTTTTACAAAGATATGGGTTCATTTTTGCAATTAGCTAAAGAAGGTGGGAGGTTAAATGTTGTGTATGTATAAGTTGCATGGGTGAAAACCAGAGTTGATTATTTTCATGAGTAGAAGAGATGGGGAACACGTGGACATGTATAGGTTATACGTTGTATGTTAGGTAGCACGGTGAATACAAAAGGTTTTTTTTTTTCATGAGTAGAAGGTTGGTAACATGTGGACATGCAGTAGGTTGTATGTTTTTCTTAAGTGGCTGTGGAAATACTTTGTTCCTCTGGTTTTTGTATTACAATGATTAAAGATTCTATTTATTCACCTTGGAATTTTGCACAGGCTAATGCGGCATCAGGCATGGCTGTGCATGACGATTGCAAGCTGAAGTTTCTGGAATTGAAAGCTAAGAGGACTTATCGCTTCATAGTATTCAAAATTGAGGAGAAGCAAAAGCAGGTCATCGTGGAAAAGCTTGGTGAACCTGCTGAGAGTTATGAGGACTTTGCTGCTAGTCTACCTGCAGATGAGTGTCGATATACCGTGTTTGATTTTGACTTCGTGACAGAGGAGGGTTGCCAGAAGAGCAAGATTTTCTTTATTGCGTGGTATTACCTTTGTTCTGAAATATGATCAGAAGTTGCTTATTATATTGCATGTTTGTGAATGCATTCTCTAATTGTTCATATTTGTGCATGTTTATGATGCTTTGGTTAGGTCCCCTGATACTGCAAAGGTTAGAAGCAAAATGATCTATGCTAGTTCCAAAGATAGGTTTAAGAGGGAACTGGATGGGATTCAGGTTGAGCTGCAGGCAACTGATCCAACTGAGATGGGGCTGGATGTTTTCAAAAGCCGCACCACTTAAATAAAATCCTCTAGTACAGCAACAGATGTGCTCTTTGCTTTGCTCAAGAGAAATGTTAATAGTCCGTCGGGACGAGAGGGAAATATGATGTTTGTTATCAAGTTTAACATTGAAGTCGTCTTTAGAAAGTCATGTGGTTTTGTTCTTATTTTCGTGTTTATCGTGTTAAACTTGTGCTTTGGTTTGGAGCTGGTAACAATTAACAATCCTTGGGTTGTTCTTTGATTTGTATGTTTCTGTTGATAGCTGACCTGATTGCAACTTCTGTATCTTTGATTTATGGAGATGCTGACTGGCAGCCACTGTGATCATTTATAGACGTTCATCTTCACATTTGTTTCTGTCTTGTTGATCTTGTTGCTGGCGCGTTGAGTACTTTTTCTAGGTCTTGGGGTTTATTGGAAATATCTTGGATTGAGTTGACAGATATCATGTGTCCTTTTTGTGATTACAATGGATAAACTTTTATGTTCTTTTAGTTTTAGCTCCTTTTTCTCAATATTTTATCAAAATTACCTTGACATGTTACACGAGAGGTTGAAACCGTTATGCACGTGCCAGTAATATTCGTTTCCTCCGGAGGTGATACCACAAATGTTGGTTTTGATGTCGACAAGGATGTCTCACAACAAACATAAAAATGGAGTGAGTTTCTTCGGACCCATTTGGCCATAGATTTTGCCAAAACATATTTGACTGTTTTTTTGGCAAATGCATGCTTGGTCATAAATTTTAGAGAAATTTTCACAAACCACTATTGTTTAGTGGTTATTAGCTAGTTGTAGCTACCATTTACTATATTACTTCCTATAGCTATGTTTTCAGATTTTCTAGAGTGTATTCGATGTATTTAAGTTATTGTATTCATGAATATAGTAACATTTCTACGCGTGAAACATGGGATTATAGCTAGACAAATTTTTGTATTCGAGTGTATTCCTGGCGTGAAACATGAGATTACTGCTGGACAAATTATTGTATTCGACTGTATTCCAGGCGTGAAACATGGGATTATATTGTTTTTAAACGGAAACTGAATCAATTACATAATAGATTCCTATTATAACTCATGAACAAACTTAATTATAACACACAAATTTTGTATTTCCAGTTATAAAAAAGATTCTCAACCGAAAACACCCCTAAAACATAGCAATCTTCAGAGAAATTATATAATACATCTGAATGCATAAATTATATTAATTAAAAAAAACATATGAATACATTCATGGAACGGGATACATTGAAATACAATGAAAAAAAACAATGAATACAGTGAAATACATGGAAATACATCGAGATACATTGAAATACATTAAAATACATGAACTATCAATAGTCGGACTCTACCAGATAGGGCAAAACCCTAGAATGACTAAGAGAAGAGGAAGACGGAAATTTATATAGAGTTTTGTTTCTCGTGATACAATGGGACAAACTGTTTCATTATCTAGAGCCTCAAAGCAAGTCAAGAAATTCGTATGATTCAAACTCCAATTTCTTGCGTGTTCATCGAAGTCAGAGACATTCTTGTGAAATAAGTAAGGCTAAGCCAGCCGTTGCCATTTGTGGAACTTGGACATATGCATCGTTGGAGTTTGCGGGAAGTCAAAATCTTCGAAAGGAGAAGAAATTGAAGTGCAAATAACATTCTTTTTCAATATCGTCAGAGAACATGTCAGACTCTACCGCAAAACCGGTTTCGATTCCGATCTGTACTTGGGAGAATCATGGTTTCAATATGTATTTGGGAGAATGGTGGTTGTATTCATGGAGAAGGACTGGAGTTGAGAGAGAGGGTGGAGAAAAATATTAAAGAATGAGAGAGAAATAATACAAGGCGTATTTTATGGCTTAAGAATAGGAGGTGACCATAAATAGATATTTCGCTATAAAAATCAAAAGGTAGCTATGAAATATAATTTTTTTAAAAATATTTATTTAAAATAAATAAGGTATCAACCTTTGCTACATGAGGTAACTAATCCAAAAATTTTATCTACATTTTGGCAAATTCTCAAAATCCAAAACCAACTCAAGAGATGATTTTGGCCCAAAATATCACTATTATATTTTTTTAATAATTGTTCCAAACTTTTTTAAAATTTTATAAAAGAGCCCACCACTTAATATTTTGAACAATGTTGCTTTGTCTTCTGGTTATCTGATAGTGTATTATGTAATTAATTATAAAAATAATAATTTTATATCAAATTTATTTATGTTTAGTACTATGGTTTGCCCTAATATAATGAATGTTATTGATAAAAGGTTCTGTTGGATATTTGTGATAATTTTTAGAACTTGTGGGTATAAGTCATGTTTCATATTTTTCCAAAATAAATTTGAGAAATATGTTTTGAAAACAGATATCCAAACACATTTTCATCTTCAAACCAAACTTCACTCAAATAAGATTTTCAAAACAAATTTGAAAATTTATGACTAAATGCTAGCTTCATTTTGGAAATTGAACATTGTAACTCGAAGCAAACTGACTTAAAGGAGGTGCAAGAGAATGATTTGCCTAATAGACCACCTAGAATACATGTCATATGGGTTTGATAATTACATGACGACCAATAACCATTTTCTTTAGGGTTATCACTTATTAGGTGTATGATACCAAAAATACTTTACACAGAGTTGCCTCTTGTATGTGCGAAGAGGAGCATAATAGCTTTAGCTTCTATACAATCCGGCATAGATCGCTCCCGCGAAGTCACAAACAAAAAGCTGAGAATGCTAACAGCCTTCACGCTTTCCTGCTGCTTGGTAAAGAGAGCTGCAGAGCAAAATAGTAGTAGTTTAAGGCATAGGTGTAGTTAAATGAGGAAGACGCACATTGTCATCTGAGTTCAAGTTGACCTGAATAGAGTCAGCTCGCCATGTATTGCCATCTGTAAATCCTTTCTACGTCAACTTGCCGTGATTGAGGCATTATGTGTCGTTGAGAATATAGCTTTCCCATAAGGTCTTGCGCTACAGCAATTTCAGTAGGAAAGAAGCAATAGAACCGAATGCGAAAAGGGCAGAATGACAGAGATATATACCAAAGACCACATGCATTCTGGACATTCGTTGTACTCAGTCTTGACAGGAGAGCAGATGGGGCGTACAACTGACATCATAAACAAACATCTCTAGAGCACTCTCTCTAGCAAAACAACAAAATGATAATTGGTTAAGTACAAAACAGACAAATGAGGCAAGTAAAACGAAGAACATCTACCTAAATTGCAAGCAATAAAGGTAGAACTAATGTGTGATCTATTGTAGCAAAATGCTACTTGGAGCTTTCATAGCAGAATGTGAAATACTGCTTAATGTAGAGGCTCCAATTATACACTTGAAACGTAAGCCACCAAACAATTTTCAGGTTAAAACTTTAGCTAATAGTTCTCATCGTTTTGACCAAATCTAATGCTTTTATCAGACAATGCGATCAAAAGAAGTGCCTATCAAAGAACTGGAACAAAACCAATGTTAAATACGTGCATGATATGCTAGGAAAAGAATGACCTTAAAATTCAAAAGGAGAATTAACCATGCTTGACTACCCAATGCAAAACTGAAACAAAAATGAACAGAATATTAATTCAATTGAGATGCAGAGATGAATGGGTTAAAGAAAGCGCACAAGAATGGACTACAGCACTGCACAGGAAAAGAATGAAGACATGCAAGGAAAGAAAAACTAACAAAGGCTATTGATCCTTACCGAAGTGAGAAACTTCATAGACTAGAAACAGTTTGCTGCAGGAGTCCTATGACATATACCTCTTCTGACATATGACAGTCATACCATCTTTGGTACATGGGTCTGACAATAACGAAAAATAATATAAGAGAGTAGGTTAGATAAAGGAAGCACAAATAAATGCTTAAGGTACACCACTAATTTGCAAACTCATGATTGGTTGGTTGGTAGGGAGGGGGGGGGGGGTCTGTATCC